>CBVK0100043276.1:578-37113 GCA_900067695.1 Picea abies
AAAACTGCTAAAAATAGTAAATTGCCAAAATTGTCAAAAAATTGTTTTGAGCAAGTTGGAAAAGGTCGCTAGCCATTGATATCCACCTAGATCAATTCTACCTCTTTAGGAATAAATGGTATCCATTGAGTTGAGTTCTTGGGGGAGAGGGAAAAGAGTTTGTTGAATATGCATATTGATGAGCTTCTTGCCTTGTTAGAGAAGTTGTGTTGCTTAGCTTTTTGAAGGTTGTCACGAACATGTGGCTGAAAGGGTTGGACCTTTTCAACCAGTCTGGCTCCATGATATGTATGTGTGCAAAAGGAATCTTTGTGCTTTGTTACAGTCTTGTCGACTGACTTCTATTGGATAGAAGGTGCTTGGGCCAAGACTGTAGTGGTTGCAGTATCCTTATGTTCACCTTTTGAACATATTGTGAAGAAGCTAAATTTTGTAGTATAAGATACTACCTTGCAGCACTTTTTAGGTGGGACAATAATTAGAACCACCTCTAGTATCCTATAGAGATGACCCACTAGAGTAACAATGACACTACGGGGTCGAGACTCATAGATAACATGGTGCTTCCACATATATGGCTGGCCCAAGAGAACATCACAGACATCCACTGGGGAAGTATCACATAATACCTCATGTAACACCCTGTTTCCCCCAGCCTATAAAAATATTATACTGGCCAAGAACTGTGGCAAACTCAAAGATGTGAATGTGTGATTATGAATGGACCTTGGTATACAAGGTTGATCAATGTAAATTAACATTTTGAACACACACACACACACACACACATATATATATATATGCTGCAGGACTGTTGAGAGCGGGATGTGCTGAAAAAGAGACCACGATGGTTGAAGAAAGGTGTTGGAAGGCACCTGGAATGGTGGTGTTAATATCCATGGAACCAAACCGTATTTGGTCTTCACTGGCTCGAAGAACCAAGAGTGGGTCGCTGGCCCCAAAATAAATTACTTGCCAGGATGGTAGGTGAAGAGGCTCTTCATGAGTTAATGAGGGATGGGGGTGAACCGCCCATCCATGGAGGCCTCAGACCTGACCACCGTGGGGGAATTCGTGCCACATGCAACTTTTCCAGAAAATAAAAGGCGGGTAAAAAGTGTGGAAGGGAGGGGGGCGCGAGGGGGGGGATCGAAGGAAAAAGATCGGAAGAACTCTGGAACAAAAAAAAAAGAGTAAGAGATAGTAGAGAGGAAGGAGAGTAACCTTCATTCTTGATCACTGAAGAACCGAGACAGAGAGTCTCAAGCATCGTGGTCTAGCTTAGGGGTGGCTAGTGGTAAATCCATTCGGAGTCGTTGAGCCTACGGTCAGGTGGAAACGAGCACCCCTCTTAGCAGTTGCATCAAACCCGATGTTTTTCTGATAAGTGTTTTATGTCTTGTATCTTGAAATTTATATGCTGACATGTATGCTCATAGTCTATGCAATTATAAATGGTTTCAGTATAAGACTCTCTGCATGGTGTTTTGATCAGAAAGGATGGTTGCATGCTTTTACTGGAAAAACCACGTATGTCTCATATATATATATATATATATATATATATATATATATATATATATATTGAACTAATACATATTTTTCAAGTCTACTCTTGAGAGATTTGTTCCCGTGTTTGTCTCACCCGATGCCTTGGAAAGATTTCCCCATGAAGGCACCCTTTCGAGACCACTCCTTTACCTTCTAGAAGACCTTCTAATCTGGTCTTCAAAACCTGGTGTAAATTTCCCAAGGACCCAAAGGAGGATGTTATAGTTTAAGTCTTGAAATCTTGCACAAGGGAGAATGGTCCTCTTAGACTTAGGACATTTCAGTGTTTCGGCACCCAGGGTATCTAGGTGCGAGTCCTTTTGTAATTGCGAGTCCCGAAACCCCAACCCACGAAATCCCAAAATGACAGTGTGTGGATGAATTAAGGACCTTTAAAAGCTTCGGTACCCAGGATACCCTTCCTCTTGCTAAATGAAAGAACGAGATCCTTTCGGAGGATCTAGGGTCTGTTACGACCGTTAAATTGAATGAAGGAGCACAGGTGTTAATGCCTCGACCCCTTTTAAACCTTTGTAAGTAGCAAGGAAATCAGGACAGTCGATTCCAAGACCCATGGGAGTACCTGGACTGTCCAGCTGTAGAGTACACATGGCGAACAATAAGCGTTTTGGATTTTCGACACCCAGGAGATCAGAGGGTAAGAACCCTTGTCCTCACGACTCGTGAAATCCCAACTTATGAAATCCCGAAATGCTAGCGTGTGGGTAAGTTCTGAGTTTTCAGAGTTTGGGCACTTGGGGTACCTAAGTGCGAGTTCTCTTGTACTCGCAAGACCCAAAACCCTGATTCACGAAAACCCAAAATGATGGCGTGTGGATGAGTTAGGAATTTTTAGTGTTTCGGAACCTGGAATACCCAAGGGAGTATCTCCTTGTACTCACAAGTCCCGAATCCCCGACCCATGAAATTATGATGTGTGAAATCTCGAAATAGATGCACAGGTTAAGAGTTGGTACTTCGGAGTTTCGGCTCCCGGGAGATCTAGATGCGAGACCTTCTGTCTGTGCACCTCACGAATCTCTGATCTGTAGAACCCTGAATTTTGGTCAAAGGTAAGACGAGTGGGTGTATCGACTTTTCGGTACTCGAGAAATCGAAGAATGTGACTCTCCATCCTCTTGTATTGTGAAGTCCCAACTTGCGAAATCCCGATAAGGCATAGTGTGAATTGGATCGGTGTTTCGGCGTTTCAGTACATGGAAGACACAAGGGTAAGTGTCGAGCTGCAGATATACCATGTAAATCAACATTTAATTCTCAACCTAGGAAGGTAGACTTAAAGAAACCAGCACAGGAAATGCAGGGCTGAAGAGGGGGTTTAAAGGATGCCAAACTAATCTCTGAACTGCTTAAAAGAAACTCGTTGGAAGAAGCTACTGTACTCTACTCTGCTATGCACTACTATGTACTACTCTGTACTAACTGGTATTTTTTTGTATTAATTAAAAGTGATCATATGCATGAAAAAGGTCTACTGCACACTAATGACTGAAGACAATTAAGTTTCTACTACTTATTACTCCACAAAACTCATCAACCTCCTGAATGTTAAGCAGTCTGAACAGGAAAACTGAAAATGAAATCAATGGCTGAAAAGATAACATTTAAACTTGAATCTTGGAATGCTAAACCCTCTATTGCAATCAAATGAAATGCTACTTCTGTGCTATTAAACAAATGAGAAAACAGCTGAATGGTGATGTTCAAATCTAGAGATGGAGTCTACTGTGAATGTGATATACGCAGCTCTGTTTCCATCGAAGGGGGCCCTGCCTTCTCTATCAATAGACTGTTCTCTAAATCAATGCATATTGGAAAATAAATCTCACAGCAAAATGGCAATAAAGGAAATCGTGTTAATGAAAACCCTACAGCAAAATGGCAATAACAGAAATCGTGCTGATGAAACTCTCACTATTTTATTGAAAAATGAGAACAATACAAGTGCCTGGAGATTTCCATTCTTCTATTCTTCTCTATGCTTCGTCTCCATCATCTCCCGAGCATAACAGCTCTTGATATCACATTTCAGATCCCCCTACATATCTTTCTGCATTACTTTTCTATCTTTTCTCGAGCATAGCAGCTCTCATATGACATTTCAGATCTCTAGCAATGCGTGGCTTTGTTCCCTAGATGAATAAGGAGTTACCAAACGGTTTCAAGAGTACCACCGGGGAATGAGACATGTTTTTCATAATCAAACGCTTCAAGATTGCCTGTATTCGTGTCATGAGATTACATAAACTTTGACAAATGGTTTCCCTACGTTATGCATGAATCTATATATGTGAAATGATTGATGCCAGCTGTTGAGTGTTCGTTGAGAACCAATGATAGTCCAGGACACATGTTTTGATGCTTAACAAGCGGTTTTTCCCCCTACGTTATACATGCACGAATTTAAATCCTTGATGCCAGCTAGACACGTTTTGAGACACGTTTTACACAGCCAATCATTCCACGATTTTCTTCCTTGCATTATACATGCTTGATGCCAGTTGTTGAGAGCCAACGATTCAAAGTCTAGCTCCTCCTCAAATCGCAGAGCACTCTGTTTAGCTGTTCAGAGTCAAACTTATCTTGGTATTTAAACATCATCAGAAGCACCAGTTGGTAACTTTGCTCTAGAGATAAATTACTCCTTGTCTTCCCTTTATAGCATTTGCACCAAGAGGTGATAGTGCATCCACATTATATCTTTGTTTTTAAACCCTTTCCTTCACCCATTCAGGGCCAAGCTCCAGTGAATGCAGAGCAAGCTTTTGTCCAATGATTGAAGCACATATTGGGATATTATCTTGTGTTTTGAGCGGTTGTGCTCCAAGGCCCATATATGTGTAACAGAATATGAATAGAACAGAAAGAATGCCATTTTCTTAACAAAAGACTTCAGGAGAGTAAACAATATCTTCAAGAACCAGCAAGAAAATGTTATAAATCCGGAGCCCAACAGTAAGTTTTTCCCTATACGCACCAGCCCTGAAATCCCGATAGGCAAAATGCTGAAATGGCTTAGTATTTATAGCCTTGGGTGTTTGGGTGTTTCAGTACCCAAGACCCCAAAGGATAATTTTTTCCATGCAACTACTATATGCGATGTCCCGATGGGGAAAGTTATGATATGGCGTAGAGCGCAAAGTCTTGATGCTTCAGTGTTTAGAGTTTGGTATTTCGGAGTTTCATCTCCCAGAGGATCTGGGTACGAGACCTCCTATCCTTGCACACCCCGAAATCCCAATATGAGAAACCCCATCGAGAGGACATAGTGTGCATAAATCTGGTACTTTGGTGTTTCGGCTCCCAGAGTACCGAAGGGCATGAACCCCTTGACATTTTATTCCGCGAAAAATCCAAATGAGTGAAATCCCAAAATAAGCTGAGAAAGATATATATATATATATATAGAATATGTAGATTTCGGAGTTCCAGCTCCCGGGAGACCCAAGTGTGAGACCTCCTACCATCGCACCTCCTGAAGTTCCGATATGCGAAATCCCGAAGGGTAGAGTGCCTGGACTTAACCTGGGTCATTGTTAATCATGTTAAGCAGTTAGATCCATTTTAGATTTCATCCCTTCGAAAGACAAGAGAGAAAGGGGGATACATGCACTGCGACTTCTCGAATCACGAAAACTGATGAGCACCTCCCCGATAAGACCTATGGTCATAGCCTCTGATCATATGAGTGTGGTTAAGGGGTAGTAGGGTCTGTATCAGGTCTCGTAGGGATTTGGGGATTCTGTTCATTAGAGAAAATATGAAAAAGGGCAAAAAATTTTGAATCTTATGGTGGGTGTGTTACAAAGTGGTATTAGAGCATGTTACAACACTTGACCTACTTGGTCTCATGAACGAGTTGCGCAGAAGCTCCGTTTGAAGCACTCCTAACAGGAGTAACCCTCTATATTAACCCCCTAAATCAAAAGGTCAAAGTTTAAAATGAAAACCCCAATTGTGTGTATGCATGTGAAAGAAATATGAATTATGTACTGGTTATAATAAATATAAAGATTGACTAACAACTAGCGTTTTTCTTTTGCACACAAAGTGGAAGACCAACTGCGGAAAATTGCAGACATAGAGAATGGTGACTCTCCATGAAGTGGGGGAGGGCTCCCACAATAGAGACGAAGAGTCTGAAAAAAGGAGGGTGGTAGGGACCCCTCCAGATCTAGATGAGACTGTGAGGAGTCTCATGGTCGAATTACAAAGCTGCAAGGCTGACAATGAGAGGATGATGAAAGAACAAGAAAAGAAAATAGAAATTAATGTAGTTTTACTGCAGAGCATATCTGACCTACAAAGAAAAATGCAACATGAACCTGAGGTACAGAAACATGGTCATATCAGTGGCCACACTGAGAGGAGCACCTCGAAAAAGGTCCATCCTAGAGGTAAAGGACAAACGGTGGACGATTCCTCTAGGAAGGAAGTTGGTGGTTTGAAGGGCTCTTCTAGCAGCAGAACTAGTTCTTGTACCCGAAGAAGACAGAAGAAGCGAAAGCTTTCCAAGGATCATAAATTCGAAGAATTCAGGAAGGCCAAACCACCCTCCTTCGACGGTGAAATAAAGAAGGGAGAAGAAGCAGAGGCCTGACTGCTTGGACTAAACAAGTATTTCAGAGTCCATGAGTTCTCAGAAAATTTGATGGCCTGAGTGGCCACCTTCAACTTGAACGAAAAGGCTTCCATTTGGTGGGAAGACCTTAAGAATGTGAAAGGGGTTCGCGAAGAGGACCTATCTTGGGAGCAATTTGAGAAATACTTCTGGAAGAAGTATTTGTCAGGAAAATATTTCGATGAGAAGACTAAAGAGTTTTATGAACTCAAACTGGGGTAACTCACTATAGAAGAATATGTCAACAAATTCCTCGATTTGTTGAGGCATGTACCTTATATAAAAGCAGAAAAGGAAAAGTTTCAATGCTTCATCAATGGACTACCTAAGGACTATTGGAACAAAATTGAATTTGATGAGCCAAAGACCCTAGAAGGCACTATCTGAATAGAAAACTATTATCATGAACAGTTGGGACATCGAACAGAATGTTGCGAAGGATGGAAACAGAAGAATAGTTTGAGATTTTAGAAGAAGGGGATTAAATCCTCAGGATTTAAGAACTATAAGAAGAACCCAAGGATGAGCTTCCCAACCCAGAGCGTACAACAACAGAAATTTCCCTCCTTGAGTGGAAATAAAACTTCTGGATCTGTACTAGCAAAGGTTGATAACCCAAAGAGAGAAACTTTGAAATGTTGGGGTTGTGGAGAAGAACATATACTAAGATATTTTCCACACTGACAACAGAATAGTCGAAGAATTTACAGCATCCAGGAAGCTACCACCGTCAATGATGTGGCCAGAAGTGTACTACAAATTTATGCAGCCTTGGATAATAACCAAGATGACCACCAAGCTTCAGTGGTGGAAATAGAAAGTATGATTTCCAACCATCTAGTGTCTATTTTGATTGACCCTAGTTCAAATTTGAGTTATATAGCCCCTAAGGCTGTTGATAAGTGTAAACTACAGCCACAAAAACTTACCAAGCCATGGTTGGTACAGTTAGCCACTGGCACCAAAAGAAGGGTAGAAGAGGTCATACCAACCTGCCAATTAATGTTGGGTGAACTCCCCACCCAAGAAACCCTTAACATATTACCCCTGGGATCATATGATCTATTTATTGGTATAGACTGGCTAGCCACCCATAAAGCCAGATTGGACTGTTACCATAAAACCTTAGAATGTGTAAGTAAAGAAGGGAAAAGGATAACCCTTCAAGAGATCCGAAAACCAGTCTCGGTGAGACAAATATTAGCTCTGCAAATGAAAAAGTATTGCCGAAAAGGATGTCCCCTATATGCAATACAGGTGTTGAAAACTGTTGAAGATAACAAACCAAGCCTCGAAGACCACCCTACCCTGAGAGAATACAGATATGTGTTTCCAGAAGAGGTATCAGGTCTACCTCCGAGAAGAGGCATAGACTTCTCGATAGAACTTGCACCGGGAGCGGTGTCGATGTCTAGGACACCCTACCGGATGAGCACACTCGAGTTAGTTGAACTCAAATTGCAATTAAGAGAAATGATGGATAAGGGCTATATCCAGCCTAGCGTGTATCCATGGGGAGCACCAGTCCTATTTGCGAAAAACAAGGATGGTACCCTTAGACTGTGTATAGACTATAGACAACTCAATAAGGTAACCATAAAGAACAAGTACCCCTTGCCCAGGATCGATGACCTGTTTGACCAATTAGGGGGTGCATCTATTTTCTCAAAGATTGACTTGAAGACATCCATAAAATTTCCTTTCGGACGAGGTATGGTCACTATGAGTTTGTGGTAGTACCATTTGGGTTAACCAATGCCCTTGCCACTTTCATGTGCTTGATGAACAATGTACTCAGCAAATTCCTAGACAAATTTGTGTTAGTTTTTATTGACGATATATTAATTTACTCCAAGAATGAAGAAGAGCATGAAGAGCATCTTAGGATTGTGCTACAAGTGATAAGAGAACATCAACTCTATGCCAAATTCAAAAAATGTGAATTCTTCCAGAAGCAAATACATTACCTAGGCCATGTTCTATCTGAAGAAGGAGTAGTAATGGACCCTGACAAAATCAGGTCTATCATGGAATGGCCTACCCCAAAGGATGTTTTGGATATCATGTACTTTATGGGATTAGCAGGATACTATAGGATGTTTATAAAAGGATTCTCCAATAATGGTTGTCCAATCACTGCCCTCCAGAAGAAGGGGACAAAATTCATGTGGACACAGAAATGTGAAGAAAGATTTTAGACCCTGAAACATCTACTGACCCATGCACCCATGTTGAAGATCATCGATCCCAAAGTTGACTTCCTCGTGTGCACAGATGCCTGTAAGGAAGGACTCAGAGGAGTCCTTATGAAAGGAGGAAGTGTGGTCTACTATGAATCCTGAAAATTGAATGAGAACGAAGTCAACTATGTGACCCGTGTTCTAGAGCTAGCTGCCATAGTGCACGCCTTGAAAATTTGGAGGCATTATCTCCTGGGAAGAAAATTTTTACTTATGACAGACCACTGTGGATTGCGATATATGTTTGACCAACCAAATCTCAATGCTAAACAAGCTAGGTGGATGGCCCTCCTTAGTGAGTTTGATTTTGAAATCAAACACATTAAAGGAAAGGAAAATAGGGTGGTTGATGCCCTTAGTAGAAGCATGAAAACAATTCCCCTGGCCACGGTGAGCTCTTGCGAGACAGATGTCAAGGAAAGAGTCATAAATGCACAATAGATAGACACATTCTCCCAGACCATGACCTCATACCTGTAGCAAGAAACCATAGTGATAAAGTATGAAGGCTACCATATGACAAAAGAAGGTCTACTCACTTACTAAAGTAGACTTTATATTCCAGATTGTGATGACTTGAAGAGGTTCATTATGGATGAACTACATAAAATACCCTATATTGGTCATCCAGGATATCATAAAATGATCACGGCCACCAGGAAAAAAATCTACTGGCCTGGATTGAAGAAAGACATAGCCGAGTACTTAGCCAAATGCATAGGGTGCCAACAGGTTAAAGCAGAACACCAAAACCCAGCTAGATTATTGCAACCTTTACCAATCCTAGAATGGAAATGGGAAACCATCTCCATGGATTTCATCACTGGGTTACCAACCTCGACCAAAAAGAATGACGCCATTACGGTAGTGGTGGATAAATTGAGCAAGTCCACTTATTTTATCCCTGTCAAGTCAACTTGTAAGGAAACATACATTACAAACGTATTCATGAAGGATATATTCAGACTGCATGGTATGCCGAAAGAGACTGTGTCTGACAGAGATACAAAATTTACTTCCAACTTTTGCAAGTCACTGATGGTTGGTTTAGAGACCAAGTTGTTGTTTAACATCACCTATCACCTAAAAATGATGGGCAGATAGAAAGAGTGAACCAAATACTAGAAGACATGCTAAGAATGCATGTAATGCATCAACCCAAGAAATGGGAAGATTACCTTCCACTCCTGGAATTTGCCTATAACAACGGCTACCAAGAATCCTTAAAGATGAGCCCCTTCGAAGTCCAATATGGTAGGTCATGCAACACTCCTGTTAGTTGGAGTAATCCCGTAAACAAAATTTATTTTGGACCCAACATGTTGAAATAAATGGAACAACAAGTGACTCAGATAAAACAAAATCTAAAGGTCGCTCAGAACCGACAGAAAATTTACGTCGAACAAAAGAGAACTCCAAGAGAGTTCAAGGCAGGAGACCATGTATATCTTAGAGTTAGGCCCAAGAAGAGTTCCCTAAAAATGGGAGCTTGTGCCAAGTTGGAACCTCGGTATGGTGGACCCTTTGAGGTTCTAGATAGAGTGGGACCTATATCCTATAAGCTAGCACTTCCTCCCATAGTAAAAGCACATAATGTTTTCCATGTTTCATTATTGAATAAATATGTACACGATTCTAATCATATAATTGACTGGTCTATGATCTAGGTGGAACCAAAGGGAGAATTTTTACCAGAACCTCAATGCATACTAGACAGAAAGAAAACCTCGCTCCAGAACCAAACCATTGCACAGGTCAAGGTGCAGTGGAGACATTTTGGCCCATATGAGGCTACATGGGAAATGGAGGATGCCATGAAACAGGCATATCCAAATTTGTTTACCTCTGTACATACATGTCATGATGATAGATAGAACATCAAGGACGATGTTCCTTTAAGGGGGAGGGAATTGTAACACCCTGTTTGCCCCAGCTTGTAAAAATAATTATGCTGGCCAAGAACGGTGGAAAAATCAAAGATGTGAATGTGTGATTCTGAATGGACCTTAGTATACAAGGTCGACAAATGTAAATTAACATTTTGAACACACACACACACACACACACACACACACACACACATATATATGTTGCAGTACTGTTGAGAGGGGGATGTGCTGAAAAAGAGACCATGATGGCTGATGAAAGGTGGTGGAAGGCACCTGGAATGGTGGCATTAACTTCCATGGAACCAAACCATATTTGGTCTTCACTGGCCTGAAGAACCAAAATTGAATTGCTGGCCCCAAAATGAATTACTCCCCAGGATGGTAGGTGAAGAGGCTCCTCATGAGTTAATGAGGGATGGGGGTGAACCGCCCATCCGTGGAGGCCTCAGACCTGACCACTGCGGGGGAATTCATGCCACACACAACCTCGCTAGAAAAGAAAAGGCAGGTAAAAGGCGTGGAAGGGAGGGGGACGCGAGGGGGGATATCGAAGGAAAAAGATCAGAAGAACTCTGGAACAAAAAAAAAGAGTGAGTGATAGTAGAGAAGAAGGAGAGTAACCTTCGTTCTCGATCACTAAAGAATCGAGACAGAGAGTCTCAAGCATCATGGTATAGCTCGAGGGTGGCTAGTGGTAAATCCATTCAGAGTCACTGAGCCTACGATTGGGTGGAAATGAGCACCCCTCTCAGCGGTTGCATCAAACCCGATGTTTTTCTGATAAGTGTGTTATGTCTTATATCTTGAAATTTATATGCTGGCATGTATGCTCATAGTCTATGCAATTATAAATGGTTTCAGTATAAGACTGTCTACATGGTTTTTTGATCAGAAAGGATGGTTGGATGCTTTTACTGGAAAGACCATGTATGGATCATGTATATATATATATATATATATATATATTGAACTAATACAGATGTATGGATCATGTATATATATATATATATATATATATATATTGAACTAATACAGATTTTTCAAGTCTGCTCTCAGGAGATTTGTTCCTATGTTTGTCTCACCTGATTCCTTAGATAGATTTCCCCATGAAGTCACCCTTCCAAGACCACTCCTTTACCTTCTAGAAGACCTTCTAATCTGGTCTTCAAAACTTGGTGTAAATTGCCTGAGGACCCAAAGGGGTATCTACGTGTGATACCTCTTGTACTCGCGAGTCCCGAAATCCCAACCCACGAAATGTTGAAATGACAACATCTGGATGAATTAAGAACCTTTCGGTGGTTCAGTACCTAGGATACCCTTCCTCTTGCTAAATGCATGAATGAGATCATTTCGGAGGATCTAGGGTCTGTTATGAACATTAAATTGAATGAAGGAATGCAAGCGTTAATGCCTCAACCCCTTTTAAACCTTCGTAAGTAGCAAGGAAATTGATACTATTGATTCCAAGACCCATGGGAGTACCTAGACCATCCAGCTGTAGAGTACATGTGGAAACCGGTAAGAATTTCATCTTTTTGGCACTAGGGAGATCAGAGGGTAAGAACCCTTGTCCTCACAACTCATGAAATCTCGACTTATGAAATCCTGAAATGCTAGCGTGTGGGTAAGTTATGAGTTTTTGGAGTTTTGGCACCTGGGGTACGTAAGTGGGACTTCTCCTGTACTCGCAAGACCTGAAATCCCGATTCACGAAAACCCAAAATGACGATGTGTGGATGAGTTAGGAATTTTTGGTGTTTCAGAACCTGGAATACCCAAGGGAGTAGCTCCTTGTGCTTGCAAGTCCCAAATCCCCGACCCATGAAATTTCGATGGGTGAAATCCCAAAATAGATGCATAGGTTAAGAGTTGGTACTTTAGAGTTTCAACTCCCGGGAGATCTATATGCAAGACCTCCTGTCTGTGCACCTCACGAATCTCCGATCTGTGGAACCTCGAATTTTGGTCAAGGGTAAGACAAGTGGGTGTATCGGCTTTTCGGTACTTGAGAAATCAAAGAACGTGACTCTTCATCCTCTTGTATCATGAAGTCCTAACTTGCAAAATCCCGATAAGGTATAGTGTGAATTGGATTGGCGTTTCGGCATTTCGGTGCCCGAAAGACAAAAGGGTAAGTTTTTCCTTGTACGTGCTAGCCCCAAAATTGCGATAGGCAAAATGCCAAAGTGAATGAGCATGTATAGCCTTGGGTGTTTTGGCATTTTGGTACCCGAGACCCCAAAGGACAGTTTTGTTCCGTGTACCTACTAGATGCGAAGTCCTGATGGGGAAAGTTATGATATGGCGTAGTGTGCAAAGTCTTGATGCTTCGAGGTTTAGATTTTCATATTTCAGAGTTTTGGCTCCCAGAGGATCTAGGTACGAGACCTCCTGTCCTCTCACATCCCAAAATCCCAATATGTAAAACCCTGAGAGGACCTAGTGTGCATAAATCTGGTACTTCAGTGTTTCGTACCGAAGGGCATGAACCCCTTGACGTTTTATTCCATGAAAAATCCAAATGAGTGAAATCCCAAAATAAGATGAGAAAGATATATATATATATATATATATAGGATATGTAGATTTCGGAGTTTCGGCTCCAGGGAGACCCAAGTGTGAGACCTCCTACCATCAAACCTCCCGAAGTTCTGGTATGAGAAATCCTGAAGGGTAGAGTGCCCGAACTTAACCTGGGTCACTGTTAATCGTGTTAAGCGGTTAGATCCATTTCGGATTTCAGCCCTTCGAAAGACAAGAGAGAAAGGGGGATACATGCACCGTGATTTCCCGAATCGTGCAAGCTGATGAGCACCTCCTCGATAAGACCTATGGTCATAGCCGTCAGTCATATGAGTGTGGTTAAGGGGTAGCAGGGTCTGTATCAGGTCCCGTAGGGATTCGGGGATTCTTTTCATTGGAGAAAATATGAGAAAGGCCGAAATTTTTTTAATTCCATAGTGGGTGTGTTACACCTCATCCTTGAAGGTTTGGATGTCGTATGACAATCAACACTACTGGCTGACATGCAAATCCCATCCCTAGCAAAGCCACCGGATATTGTATGGTTGTGGGTGTGGTTTTGTCGGCAATCCCAACTATTTGACTACCTCTGCTGAGATGAGGTTATTATGGCTTCCACTATCAAAAATAAAATGTAGCGGGGTCCCCTTCACCCACATCGGTAAATGAAAAAGGTGCTCCCCCTCTTCAGGATCTGTTGGTTCTTCTGGTTGAATTGCTATGGTCGCTACAATAGCAATGGGGTCTACATCAAGGATCTATCTTCTGTTAGTATTTTGTTAATCAAATTCTGAATGAGGTTTCGAATCCTTTTCTTTGATTTCAAACACCAACTATTGTTTTGAGTGACATTCAACGCTGTTGTGCCAGGGGCTTTTGTAGAAATAGCACCATTTTTCGGTGTCATTCTTCATCTTCCCGTGACCTTTCTTTTCATGTGGCTTGGACTAGTTTTCGTGAGACTGTTTGTTATGTACATCTTTATCATACTGATCTAGGTGGATATCAGTGGCCACCCCCCTTTTCCAACTGGCTCAAAATAGTTTTCTGGCGATTTTGGCAATTTACTATTTTTAGCAGTTTTAACTTCCAAGGCCATTTTGAGGGCCTATATGAAGGTTTTTCATGATATATATTATGAATTATATACTAAGGCATGATTGAGCCCATAAAATGAATCTCCTTGACTATACCTTTCCAACGGGCTATCATACGCCTAAAATGGAGATCGTATGCAAAGCTTACGACCTCGAGAAGTTGATGTACTAACTTACCCAGACGGGGCCCACATGACTTTTGGCTCTTCATCTCCTAGGGTTAGGTTTTTTGATGTCTATGGTTTTTTGCATTCCTGTTTATTGAAAAAAAGGCCTTCGGAACCTCATTGTAATAATCATCTTGTGAATGAATGCATCCATCACATCTCTTCTTAGAGATAAGCCGCCATCATTCCAGTAAGTTTGTTTCCGCTGCATTTTACAGTTTCAGCTTATTTCCTTATTGAATAGAAAACCAGTTTAACTGTATCTCTGTTATTTTTTGTTAAGAACCTGTTAATAATCTATAGTCATTTTGTTCTTCTCATAAAATCTGGATTAGTGGTATCAAAGTGGTCTGCTCCTTGTCGTCTTAATGCATGTCCCCAACGAGGTCGGAGTACAAAGAGTTGGGTATTGAGCTTGTTTATCTTGAAGAAAAAATCTCTCACACGCCCAAGAGGCCTCTCATGGTAGGAGAAAATAAAGATGATGGGACATGAGATCCTTTCAAACTATTTATTAAGGAATCCCTCATGCAACAAAGGAACGAGATGATGGATAGTTTCGCACAAATCCTCCGACGACTACCAATAGGAGACGAATCTTCTTCGAGCAGAGGAGTCACCCCTTTCAAGGTACAAATAAACTTCGATATTCCTATATTTCAAGGTCATATAGATGCAGATGTTGTAGACAAGTGGTTGAATCAACTAGAAGGGTATTTTTCTATCCATAACTCTTTGAATAGAGAAAAGATTACTTTTGTGCTCCTCAAAGTCGTTCCCCATGTCAAATATTGGTGGGGAACTTTCTGTGATAAAAAGGAAATAGAGGAACCCTCATTATTTACAGTCAATGCCACCTGGGAATCCTTTAGGGATGCTATTAAGGAACAATACTACCCTGTTAGAAGTTATGACAACTTGTATACCAAATGGATGACACTGCGACAAGAAAGAGACCAAGCAGTGCCAGATTTCACAAATATATTCCATACCTTGCGCACCAAGATGGGTATCAAAGACTCAGAGAGACATCTGGTGCTAAAGTATCTTGGTGCTCTGCATAGATACATCTATACCAAAATGAAATTTCTGGACATCTCATCCTTGGGCGCGGCCTACCGATATGTCGTCAAAATCGAGCAGAAGCTCAAATAAAAGACGTGACAATTTGGGCCTAGGAATCCCTCACAAAAAAATCCAAGAAAGGGAGACCCTAGCCCACAAAACAAAGGATAGAGTAAAGATGGAAAGTATCAATACAACCAGTTCAAGCCGCAAGAAAATAAGGACACTAGAAAGACAAAGAAAGATACCAAGAAGTAGTGCGACTTACATAAGAGCCCTTGGCATAACACTGTTGAATGCCACTCAAAGCAGTCATTGGTGGCCAAAGTGAAATCCTTTGAATCAGATACGAGTTCTGAATCTGAGCCGAAACTAGAAAAGGGAAGACAGATCATTGACTCGAAACACAGTGCCACCATTGCTACCACTAAGCTCCAACCTGGAGAGCCAGACGAGGAAGAAGAAGGAGAGCACCTCTTCCATTCATAGATGTGGTTAAAAGGCACCCCGCTACACTTCATCATTGATAGTGGTATCCAGAAGAACCTCATCTCAGCAGAGGTCATCAAGCGGCTAGCCCTACCGAAAACATAGGACCCACAACCCTACACCATTGGATGGCTCCACCAAGGAGGCACTCTTCGTGTCAAAAAATAGTGTCGAATGTTGGACGACATCAAGCCCTTCAAAGATGAGGTATTGTGTGATGTTGCTCCTCTTGAAGTTTGTGATGTTTTTTTGGGCCAACCTTATTTATGGAAATGCCATACTATATATGAGTCTAGGATTCGTGGTGTTATTATTACTTTGAACAGGAAATTGTACAGGATACCCGAGCTAGTCCCACCTAGTGCTATTTCCTTGATCTCTGCTAAGCAATGCAAGAATGTCATCTCTCATATGGGGAAGTTTGTCTTCTTCATGATTCGCTCTCAGAATAAGTGAAAGATCACAGCCACATCCAGGGTCTCTTCGCCCGACCTCTCCACATATCAGAAACAAGTAGATAAGGTCATGGAAGAATACCCATATATCTTCTCCTCACCTATCGGGGTACCTCTACACTTCCAGGTCAAGCACCCATCAATCTGACCCCTGGTGCACCACTTCCCAATGGGCCAGTCTATTGTCGCTTTTTGTTAGATAATGAGGAGATCAAGTGTTAGATCCAGGAACTACTCCAAAAGGGGCACATTCGTCCCAGCTCATTACCTTGTGCGATCCTAATAGTGTTGGTATAGAAGAAATATGGAACCTGGCGACTCGGCATTGATTACAGGGTTCTGAATAAAATCACAGTCAGAAACCGGTACCCAATTCCTTGAATCAATGACCTCCTTGATCAAATCACGAGGTCCAAATACTTCAGTAAGATTGATCTGAAGTCTAGCTACCACCAGTTCCCAATAGAATAGACTGATGTATGGAAAATCGCCTTCAAGTCAAAGGAAGGACCTTTTGAATGGTTGGTCATGCCCTTTGGTTTGACAAATTCTCTAGCCACTTCCATGAGGATGATGGACGATATCCTGTGACCATTCACCAATACTTTTGTAGTGGTTTATCTAGATGACATTCTCATTTACAGTAAGAATTAGGCCGAACACTTGTAGCATATTCAACAGGTTTTGCATAGCCTGCGGCAACACAAGCTATATGCCAACTTGGAAAAATGCTCCTTCAGCATGGAAAGGATCCATTACCTGGGATACATCATTGATCAGCATGGTGTACATGTGGATTCAGCCATGATCAAATTCATCCATGACTAGCCAGCCCCAACCACATTCACTGAACTTCAGAGATTCTTGTGCCTTGCCAATTTCTACCACAGGTTTGCATTGGGATTCTCGCATATTGCATGGGCCCTCAACCAAATAACCTGGGGTGGTGGTAAGGAAAAATTGTCGTGGGGATGGTCCCAAAAAAAAGCGTTCGATGATTTCAAGCAACGCTTGTGCTCATCCCCAGTACTTTAACTTCCAGACCTGCAACATCCCTTTGAGATCGAGACAGATTATTCAGACTATGTGGTGGGCATTGTTCTCCATTAGCACGGCCACCTCATGGACTATAATAGTGACACACTATCAAATTTTTTCCATAAGTACCCTACTTATAAAAAATAAATTTACTTCATTGTGCAATCCTAGCGCCAGTGGAGACATTACATTCTTGGGAAGGATATAGTCATCCACACTGATCATAAGCCACTGATAAAAAGTGGTCCACATATTTGCAACAATTCCACTTCAACATCAAGTATAAAACAAGAAGCACCAATCGCATTGTTGATTGCCTCAGAAGACCTCCAGTCGTGACACTCACCATAGTGCTAGAATCCTATGTCCATGAGACCTCTGGATATCCCCAACTCTATGAGATAGACCCAGAATTTGCTACCACCTACCAAATGTTGGGTGCAAACGTAGTTGTCGATAATTTCCATCTTCAGGATGGGTTGTTGTGTCATCTAGGCCATATTTGTGTTCCACCAAGTGAGGGAGGGAAGATGATCTGGGAAGCCCACTACAGTCAGGTGGAAGGACACTTCGTCATTGAAAAGACAGTGGCGATGCTACATAAACATTTCTATTGGCCAAAAATTCGACAGGAGGTCAGCAAGTATATCAGGTTTTGCACTACCTGTGATATTTCCAAACTGACCACTAAGAAATAGGGCTTGTACACCCCTCTTCCTACTCCTGATAGGCTATGGGAATCCATCTCAATGGACTACATGTTGAGCCTCGTGTCCACCAAGTGGGAAAATGACTATTTTTTTGTGGTTGTTAATCATTTTTCTAAGATGGTGATTCTAGTTGCCTACAAGAAGAACATCACAATAGAGGCCACTGCCAAGTTGTTCTTTGAACGAATCTAGGTACATTTTGGAATCCCACAAACCATTTTCTCATATCGAGATAGTCCATTTCTCATCACATTTTGGTCGAGCCTTTGGTCACTACTGGACACCAAGCTCACAAAATCCACAACCTTCCACCCCCAGACAAATTACCAAACCGAGGTCGTAAATTGAATGATTGTGCATATACTTCGCATGTATAACTCAAATACCTCTTGCACATGGGATTAGAGCCTTCCCTATGTCCAACATAGCTACAACTAAGCCCTGCATATCTCAACCGACCATATCCCCTTTGAGGTGGGGTTGGGATTCCCACTATTGTGTCCCATAGATGTTGCACTTCCCCTTGCAGTCACCTTAAATGACTCATCTCCTGCTCCAAATGAAGCTAAAAACTCCACCTGTTTCATCGATCGGATCTAGCACATCTTCCAATAGGTTTAGGATATCTCATAGAAGTCCAATGACAAGTACAAGCAATTCCATGATCAACATCAGGTGCCACATATGTTTCAGGTGGGGGACAAAGTTTGGTTGCACTTACAGAAAGAGCACCTTACAAGACCCCATTGGAATCTTCTCCCACTCTATTATGGGATGTACAACATCACCAAGGTCATGGGGGATAATGATTTTGAGCTTAGCATTCCTCCTTTCTTGGCTTGCACACAGTGTTCAACATGGAACTCCTTCGCCCTTATTTCCCACCATTATTGGACACCTCAAATGTAGCATAACAGCTGACACCAATAGAGCTTAACCCCGACTGCATAAAAAAAGCATCTAGTGATCATATTGTGGACACATAGATCAAGGTCACTTGACAACAAAGGATCCATCTTTATCGAGTTGCCAAAGCAGGGAAGCTCCTGCACCAAGGCAAGTGGCTCACCCGAGACCAAATTCAGCAAAAAATTCCTCATCTATTGGGGGAACTCAACGAAATGGAGACAATTTCTTCCTAAGGAGGGAGGATTGATCTAGGTGGATATCAATGGCTACCCACCTTTTCCAACTGGCTCAAAATAGTTTTATGGCAATTTTAGCAATTTACTATTTTTAACAGTTTTAACTTCCGGGGTCATTTTGAGGGCCTAAATGAAGGTTTTTCAGGATAGAGCTTCTCAAATATATATGAAGGCATGATTGAGCCCCAAAAATTAATCTAATCAATGATAGCTTTCGAACGGTCTATCATACGCCTAAAACGGAGATCATATGCAAAAGTTACGACCTCGGGAAGTTGGTGTACTAACTTACCCAAACGGGGCCCACATGACTTTTGGCGCTGCATCTCCTAGGGTTAGGTTTTTGGATGTATAGTGGTTTTGGCATTCCTATTTATTGAAAAAAAAGGCCTTCAGAGCCTCATTGTAATCATCTTCTTTTGATTGAGCACAACTGTCACATCTCTTCTTAGAGATAAGCCACCACCATTCCAGCAAGCTTGTTTCCGCTGCATTTTATAGTTTCATCT
Organism: Picea abies; assembly: GCA_900067695.1. Classification (NCBI taxonomy): domain Eukaryota; kingdom Viridiplantae; phylum Streptophyta; class Pinopsida; order Pinales; family Pinaceae; genus Picea; species Picea abies. The sequence goes on from CBVK0100043276.1 coordinate 20,102, forward strand.
TATTTTCTTATTGAATAGAAAACTAGTTTTATTGTATCTCTGTTATTTTGTGTTAAGCACCTGTTAATAATCTGTAGTCATTTCATTCTTCTCATAAAATCTGGATCAGTGGTATCATAGTAGTCTCCTCCTTGTCATCTTAATGCATGTCCCCAACGAGGTCGGAGTACAAAGAGTTGGGTCTCGAGCTTGTTTCTCTTGAGGAAAAAATCTCTCACATGCCCAAGCAACCTCTCATGGCAGGAGAAAATAAATATGACTGGACAGGAGATCCTTTCAAACTATTGATTGAGGAATCCCTCATGCAACAAAGAAACGAGATGATGGATAGTTTTGCGCAAATCCTTCGGCGACTACCAACAGGTGACATATCTTTTTCGAGCGGAGGCGTCGCTCCCTTCAAGGTACAAATAAACTTCGATATTCCTATATTTGAAGGTCACATAGACATAGATGTTGTAGACAAGTAGTTGAATCTACTAGAAGGGTATTTTTCTATCCACAACTTTTCGAATAGATAAAATATTACTTTTGTGCTCCTCAAAGTCGTTCCCCATGTCAAAGATTGGTGGGAAACTTTATGTGAGCAAAAGGAAATAGAGGAACCCTATTGACTACCACTCAAAGTAGTTGTTTGTGGCCAAAGTGAAATCCTCTTAATCATATGTGGGTTCTTAATCTGAGCCAAAACTAAAAAGGGGAAGACGGGTCATTGACGCGGAACCCAGTGCCATTGTTGCTACCACCAAGGTCTAGCCTGGTGAACCAGATGAGCCAGAAGAAGGAGAATGCCTCTTCCTTCACAGATGTGGGTAAAAGGCACCCCGATGTACTACATCATTGATAGCAATAGAGAGAAGAACCTCATCTCAACAAAGGTCATCAAGAGACTGGCCCTGTTGACAACGCCGCACCCACAACCCTACACCATTGGATGGCTCCACCAAGGAAGCAATCTCTGCGTCAACCAAAATTGTTGATTGTCATATGACATCAATCTCCTCAAAGACGAGATATTGTGTGATGTTTCTCCTCTCAAAGTTTTTGATTTTCTTTTTGGCCAACCTTATTTATGGAAACTTCATGTTGTATATGAGTCTAGGCCTCGTAGTGTTATTATTACTTTGAACAGGAAATTGTACAGGATACCTAAAGTAGTCTCACCTACTGCTATTTCCTTGATCTCTTCTAATAAATGCAGGAAGGTCATCTCTCAGACGAGGAAGTTTTTATTCTTCTTAATTCACTCTCAGAATAAGTGAAAGATCACAGCCACATCTAGGGTCTCTGCAGCTGACCTCTACACACAGCAGAAACAAGTAGATAAGGTCATGGAAGAATACTCAAATATATTCTCCTCACCTACCGGGGTACCTATTCACTGCTAGGTCAAGCACCCCATCGATTTGACCCCCAGCGCACCACTTCCCAATGGGTCAGTCTATCGCCGCTTGCTATTAGAGAATGAGGAGATCAAGCGATAGATACAAGAACTGCTCCACAAGGGGCACATCCATCCCATCTCATCACCTTGTGTGACCCCAATCATGCTAGTATAGAAGAAATATGGAACCTGGTGACTCTACATTGATTACCGGGCTCTGAATAAAATCACAGTCATAAATCGGTACCCGATTCCCCGAATCGATGACCTCCTTGATCAACTCACGGGTGCCAAATACTTCAGTAAGATTGATCTGAAGTCTGGCTACCACCAAGTCCCAATAGAATAGACAAATGTATGGAAAACCACCTTCAAGCCAAAGGAAGGCCTTTTTGAATGGTTGGTTATGCCCTTTGCTTTGACAAATTCTCCATCCACTTCCATGAGGATGATGGATGATATCTTGCGACCATTCACCAATACTTTTGTAGTGGTGTATCTGGATGACATTCTCATTTAGAGCAAGACTTGGGCCAAACACTTGCAACATATTCAACAGGTTCTGCACACCCTGTGGTAGAAGAAGCTATATGCCAACTTGGAGAAATGATCCTTCGGCATGGACAGGGTCCATTACCTGGGCTACATCATTGATAAGCATGGTGTACATGTGGATCCATCCAAGATCCAAGTCATCTGTGACTGGCCAACCCTAACCACACTCACTGAGCTTTGGAGCTTCTTGGGCCTTGCCAATTTATACCATAGGTTCATATTGGGATTCTCACATATTGTATGGGCCCTCAGCCAAATAACCAGGGGTGGTGGTAAGGAGAAATTTGCATGGGGTCGGTCCGAACAAAAAGCGTTCAATGATTTGAAGAAACACTTGTTCTCAGTCCCAGTACTTTCACTGCTAGACTTGCAGAAACCCTTTGAGATCGAGCCAAATGCTTAAGAATATGTGGTGGGCATCATTTTCACTCAGTACGGCCACCCCGTGGCCTATCATAGTGAGACACTATTAGATGTTGTACGCAAGTACCCTACTTATGAAAAATAAATGTACTCTATTGTGCAAATCTGTTTCCAATGGAGACATCACATTCTTGGGAAGGAGAGAGTCATCCACATTGATCATAAGCCACTGCAGTTCATGTAGACACAAGAAAAATTGCAAAATGATAGCCATAAAAAGTGGTCCACATAGTTGCATCAATTCCACCTCAACTTCAAGTATAAAATAGGAAGCAACAATCATGTCGTTGACTGCCTCAACAAACCACCAGTCGCAACACTCACCGCAACGCTAGACTGTTGCAGCCATGAGACCTCTGGATGGCCCCAACTCTATGATACAGACACGAACTTCGCCACCACCTACCAAATGTTGGGTGCAAATGCAGTTCTCAATAATTTCCATCTTTAGGATGGGTTGTTATGTTGTCTGGGCCATATTTTTGTTCCATCAAGAGAGCAAAGGAAGCTGATCTCAGAATCCCACTACAGCTGGGTGGTAGGACACTTCGGCGTCAAAACGACAGTGGAGATGTTATCGAAACATTTATACTGGCTGAAACTTCGATGGGAGGTCAACAAGTATATCAGGTCCTACACTGCCTGCGCTATTGCCAAACCGACCACTAAGAAACATGGCCTGTACACCCCTCTTCCTACTCTTGACAGGCCATGGGAATGCATCTCAATGGACTACATGTCAGCCCTCCCATCCACCAAGCGAGGAAATGAGTATATTTTTATGGTTGTTGATCACTTTTCTAAGATGGTGATTATGGTTTCCTGCAAGAAGAGCATCACAGTAGAGGCCACTGCCAAGAAGTTCTTTGAGCCAGTCTAGGTACATTTTGGAATCCCACAAACCATTGTCTCAGATCAGGATAGTTGATTTCTTAGTACATTCTGGTCGAGCCTCTGGTCACTGCTGGACACCAAGCTCACCAAATCCAAAGCCTTCCACCCCCAGACAGATGGCCAAACCTAGGTCGTAAATCGAATGATTGTGCATATCCTTCGCATGTATAATTCAAAGCACCCTCTCACATGTTATGAGAGCCTTCCCTATGTCCAACATAGCTACAACCGAGCCCTGCATAGGTCAACTGACCACAATCCCTTTCAGGTGGGGTTGGGATTCCAACCATTGGGTCCCATAGATGTTGCACTTCCCCTTGCGGTTACCTCGACCGACTCATCTCCTGCTCCAACTGAAGCTGACAAAGCCACTCGTTTCATTGAGTGGATCCAACACTCAACATCTCCACGTCAGCCAACAGTTTTGATTGTCGTACGACATCAAGCCCTTCAAAGATGAGGTATTGTGTGATTTTTCTCCTCTCGAAGTTTGTGATGTTCTTTTAGGCCAACCTTATTTATGGAAACGTCATGATATATATGAGTCTAGGCCTCGTAGTGTTATTATTACTTTGAACGATAAATTGTATAGGATACCTGAGGCAGTCCCACCTAGAGCTATTTCCTTGATCTCTGCTAAGCAATGCAGGAAAGTCATCTCTTAGATGGGGAAGTTTGTCTTCTTCATGATTCTCTCTCAAAATAAGAGAAATATCATAGCCACATCCAGGGTCTCTGTAGCCAACCTTTCCACACAACAAAAACAAGTAGATAAGTTCATGGAAGAATACTCAGATATCTTCTCCTCACCTACCGAGGTACCTCTGCACTATCGGGTCAAGCACTGCATCGATCTGACCCCCAACGCACCATTGCCCAATGGGCCAGTCCATTGTTTCTCTTTGTTAGAGAATGAGGATATCAAGTGACAGATCCAAGAACTACTCTATAAGGGGCGCATCCATCCCAGCTCATCACCTTGTGGGAGCCCAATCATGTTGGTATAGAAGAAAGATGCAACCTAGAGACTTTGCATTGATTACTAGGCTCTGAATAAAATCATAGTCAGAAACCAGTACCCAAGTCCCCGAATCGACGACCTCCTTGATCAATTCATGCGGGCCAAATACTTCAATAAGATTGATCTGAAGTCTGGCTACCACCAGGTCCTGAAGTGAAAGCCTCTGAATCAGATGCGGGTTCTGACTCTGAGCCAGAACCAGAAAGGGGAAGACAGATCATTGATGCAGAACCCAGTGCCATTGTTGCTACCACTAAGCTCCAGCCTGGTGAACCAAATGATTCAGAAGAAGGAGAACACCTCTTCCATTCAAAGATGTGGGTAAAAGGCACCCCACTGCATTTCATCATTGATAGAGATAGCTAGAAGAACCTCATATTAGAAGAGGTCATCAAGCGGCTAGCCCTGCTGACAACGCCGCACCCACAACCCTACACCATTGGATTGCTCCGCCAAGGAATTGATCTCTGCATCAGCCAAAAGTGTCGACTGTCATATGACATCAAGCCCTTCAAAGCTGAGGTATTGTGTGATGTTTCTCCTCTCGAAGTTTTTGATGTAATTTTGGGCCAACCTTATTTATGGAAACATCATGTTGTATATGAGTCTAGGCCTCATAGTGTTATTATTACTTTGAATAGGAAATTGTACAGGATACTCGAGGCAGTCCTACCTAGTATTATTTCCTTGATCTCTACTAAGAAATGCAGGAAGGTCATCTCTCAGACGAGGAAGTTTTTCTTCTTCGTGATTCGCACTGGAAGAGAAGGTCATCTCTCAAACGGGGAAGTTATGCACACCTTGTGGCAGCACAAGCTATATGACAACCTGGAAAAATGATCCTTCAGCATAGACAGGTTCCATTACCTAGGCTACATCATTGATCAACATGGTGTACATGTGCATACAGCCAAGATCCAATTCATCTGTGACTGGCCAGCCCCAACCACACTCACTAAGCTTATGAACTTCTTGGGCCTTGCCAATTTCTACCGGAGGTTCGTATTGGGGTTCTCCCATATTGCATGGGCCCTCAACCAAATAACCATGGGTGGTGGTAAGGAGAAATTTGCATGGGGTTGGTCCCAAAAACAAGCGTTCGATTATTTGTAGCAGTGCTTGTGCTCAGCCCTAGTACTTTCACTACTAGACCTACATCAACCCTTTGAGATCAAGACAGATGATTTAGACTATGTGGTGGGCATTGTTCTCACTCAACATGACCACCCTATGACCTATCATAGTGAGACACTATCAGATGTTGTCCGTAAGTACCCTACTTACAACAAAGAAATGTACTAGATTGTGCAAGCCTCCCGTCAGTGGAGACATTACATTCTTGTGAAGAAGACAGTCATCCACACTAATCATAAGCCACTGCAGTTCATGTAGACACAAGGAAAATTGTAGAATGATTTCCATCAAAATTGGTCCACATACTTGCAACAATTCTGCCTCAACATGAAGTATAAAAAAGGAAGCACCAATAGCGTCGTTGATTGCCTTAGCAGACCGCTAGTCGCGACACTCACCATAGTGCTAGACTCCTATGGCCATGAGACCTTTATATGGCCCCAACTCTATGAGACAGACCCAGACTTCGCCACCACCTACCAAATGTTAGGTGCAAACACAGTTGTCTATAATTTCCATCTTGAGGATGGGTTGTTGTGTCCTCTAGGCCATATTTCTGTTCCATCAAGTGAGAAAGGGAAGATGATCTAGGAAACCCACTACAGTCAGGTGGAAGGAAACTTTGGCATTGAAACGACAGTTGAGATGCTACAGAAACATTTCTACTGGCTGAAACTTCGAGAGGAGGTCAGCAAGTATATCAGGTCCTGCACTGCCTGCACTATTGCCAAACCGACCACTAACAGGGTCTGTACACCCATCTTCCTACTCTTGATAGGCCATGGGAATCCATCTCAATGGAATACATGTCGGGCCTCCCATCCACCAAGCAGGGAAATGAATGTGTTTTTTTGGTTGTTGATCGCTTTTCTAAGATGGTGATTATGGTTTCCATCAAGAAGAACATCATAGTAGAGGCCACTGCCAAGCTCTTCTTTGAACAAGTCTGGGTACATTTTGGAATCCCACAAACTATTGTCTTAGATTAGGACAGTTGATTTCTCAGTACATTCTGTTCGTGCCTCTGGTCACTACTGGACACCAAGCTCACCAAATCCACAGCCTTCCACCCCCAAACAGATGGAAAAACTGAGGTCGTAAATCGAATGATTGTGCATATCCTTCGCATGTATAATTCAAAGCACCCTCTCACATGGGATGAGAGCCTTCCCTATGTCCAACATAGCTACAACCGAGCCCTGCATAGCTTAACCGACCACAACCCATTTCAGGTGGGGTTGGGATTCCAGCCATTCGGTCCCATAGATGTTGCACTTCCCCTTCCAGTCACCTCAACCGACTCATCTCCTGCTCCAATTGAAGTTGACAAAGCCACCCGTTTCATCGAGTGAATCCAGCACATCCACCAACAGGTTCAGGATATCTTACAGAAGTCCAATGACAAGTAAAAGCAGTGTCATGATCAACATTGGGTGCCGCATAAGTTTCAGGTGGGTGACAAAGTTTGGTTGCACTTGCAGAAAGAATGCCTTACAGGACCCCATCAGAAGCTTCACCCACTCAGTTATGGGCCATACACCATCACCAAGGCTATGGGGGATAATGATTTTGAGCTCAACATTCCTCCTTTCCTTGTCCTACACCCGGTGTTCAACGTGGATCTCCTTCACCCTTATTTCCCACCATTATTGGACACCTCAGACGTAGCAGAATAATTGAAACCAACACAGCTCAACCCCGACTGCATAAAACAGGAATCCAGTGATCATATTGTGGACACACAGATCAAGGGAACTCGACAACAAAGGATCCATCTTTATTGAGTCGTCAAAGCAGGGCAACTCCTGCACCAAGGCAAGTGGCTCACCCGAGGCCAAATTCAACAGAAATTTCCTCATCTGATGGGGGAAATCAATGCAATAGATACCATTGCTTCCTATGGAGGGAGGATTGATCCAGGTGGATATTAGTGGCCACCCACCTTTTTCAATTGGCTCAAAACAATTTTCTGGCAATTTTGGCAATTTACTATTTTTAGCAGTTTTAACTTTAGGGGCCATTTTGAGGGCCTAAATGAAGGTTTTTTGGGATATATATTCTCAATGATAGTTGAAGGCATCATTGAGCCCCCAAAATGAATCTCCTCTACGATACCTTTTGAACAGGCTATCATATGCCTAAAACAGAGATCGTATGAAAAAGTTATGACCCCATGAAGTTGATGTACTGACTTACCCAGACGAGGCCCACATGACTTTGGGTGCTTCATCTCCTAGGGTTAGGTTTTTGGCATTCCTATTTATTGAAAAAAAGGCCTTCAGAGCCTCATTGTAATCATCTTCTTGCAAATGAGCACAATCACCACATCTCTTCAAAGAGATAAGCCGCCACCATTCCAGCAAGCTTGTTTTCACTGCATTTTACAGTTTCAGCTTATTTCCTTATTGAATAGAAAACCAATTTTACTGTATCTCTATTATTTTTTGTTAAGAACCTGTTAATAATCTATAGTCATTTCATTGTTCTCATAAAATCTGGATCACATACTTTGGTTGTTGCATATTTGGAAACCCAAACTCCCATTTGTTCTAGTGCGTAAATTTATGCTCGATTTTAAAAACATATCAATAAGTAGCACCAAGTGATGAGATGTCCAGAAAATCCATTTCAATTTGGATGTATCTTTGTAGAGCCCCACATTATTTTAGAACTAAATGTCGTTCGGTGTCTTTGATACCCAACTTGGTGCGCAAGGCATGGAAGGTATTGGTGAAATCCAGAATTGCTTGGCCCCTCTCTTGTTGCAGTGTGGTCCATCTCATATATTGTTCCTCAATGTCACCAATAGGGTAATATTGTTCCTTTATTGCGTCCACAAAAAAATCCCAAGTGGGATCAACCCCATATATTCTAGACTCTTATGTGGAAGTTTTCTCCTAGCAATTTTCTCACCAATGTTTGACATGGGGGAGAGCTTTAAGGAGTGCGGAGGTGATCTTTTCCCTATCAGAAAAATGGTGAACAAAGAAATAACCTTCTAGGTGATTTAACCATTTTTCTAGGGCATCCGTATCTATCTGAACTTCAAATATGGGAATATCAAAATTAACTTGTACCTTGAAAGGAGAGGTGCTTCCAAAGTGGTTGTTTGATGAAGATGCACATGTTTATATCTGTAGGTGTTGAAGGATGTGGGGAAAATTCTCCATCATTTCATCCCTTTGTCGCATGAGAGCTTGCTCAAGCAATAGATTGATAGAATCATTTGCTCCATCATTTTTATTTTCTTCCGCCATGGAGGGTTTCTTGGGCATGCGAGAGGGATTGTCTTCAAGAGAGACAATATCGGGACCCAACTTGCTATACTCAGACCTCGTCGAGGACATGCACTGAAAAACCATCAAGAGTAGCCTCCTCTGATACCATTGATCTGTATTATTTTTTGCACGAAATGAGAGTGGAGATATAATAAATAAATGTATAGAGATATCTCAGATATCGAATAATATAACAGAAATGTATCAGAGATGCAACCATAAAAACAGAGATACAATAATACACAATTTTCTATTAACGAGTGAAATGTACAAAGTCTGTAAAAATATAGAGTGAAAAACTCGCTAGAATGGTGGTAGCTTATATCTGAGAAGAGATGTGTCTGCTACTTGCATTTGCAAGAACATTATTTTACAATGAGACTCCAAAGGATTTTTTTATCATAAAGAAAATCCAAAACCCTAACTCCAGAAGATGAAAATCCAACAGTTTTGTGGACCCCATTTTGGGTAGTTTGGTGTATCAACTTCTCGAGGGTGTAACTTTGGCATATGATCTTCGTTTGGGGCGCATGATATATCGTTGGAAATATATCATCAATGATATTCATTTTGGAGGCTTAATCAAAGCCTTTGGCTATCATTGAGAAGATCGATCCAGATAAATCTTCATTTAGGCCCTCAAAATGGCCCCGGAAGTTAAAAACTACAAAAAATAGTGAATTGTCAAATTTGCCAGAAAATTGTTTTGAGGGAGTTGGAAAAGGTGAGTGGCCACCAATATCCACCTAAATCAACTATGATCAAAATGAAGAGAGGAATCCAATGGGATAGTTCCCAAATAGAGGGGCAGGAAAGGGGTCGGGCCATCGAAAATTAGGGTTAAAAATGATAGGTACCACTGTGATCAGGATGAAGAGAAAAATCTAATGGGATAGGTCTCAAATAAAGGTGTAGGTGGCCCCAAACCTTTTTTTTAACTCCTACAAAGTTATACTCCAATATGAAGAATAATGCAATGGTGAAAGGCCCAAATTCTTAATAGGAAAAAATGTGTAGTAATTTCACAATGAGAATGTTGGAGGTAAAGTTGCATGAAAATAGATCTTATATGTTTAATTTATGTTTTCGTCCCAAGGGTTAAGGTATTCAAGGTTTCTAAAGATAATGGTTTTCCCTATGTTATAGCTCTCTGATATATGTGTGGAGTCCAATAGTAGTACTCGAACCGATATCTTGGGGAACTAACTAAGGAGGATAGATGTGCCCTTATCCGTACCACCCGACTACCCAAGTACAAGAGAGTATATTCCCAAGTGTTTTTCTTGGTGGCACAATAACAGTCAGGAAGACGATTGGTTTATCTACAAAGAGCTTTAAGATATCTAAGCTGATACATATACAGGTGTTGTCTGATGCGCTACCACTCGAAGGGGTACCAATAGGGGTTACAAGGGTGGACAACAATGTGCACTTAAATATTACTTGTGTTTCCTGCATGTATGATTCCCCAATCATTGATTTATGCATTAAATGACATATCTCTATAGCTCTAGGATGTCGGAATACGTCTCTACCCTTAAAAAAACAACCCACATTTTTCTGCCAAGGAAATTGCTATGATACCACTTGTAAGGTACCATATCTATTATAATAGCCAAAACATAAATATTGCAGAGAATAACAACAAAACAACACAATAGATAAAACCATGACACCAAAATAATACCTTTATTGATAGCAAACAATGTTCACTTGCCTCTTCAAGGGGGCAACCTCTAGCAAAGCAACACTCTATTACAATAATTCTCAGGACAAGTTATCCAATACCTCCTACTCTTATTTATAATAATATTATCTTCTAAAGAAAATCCTAGAGGAAGATCTTTCTAGAAGCTTTCACTTCTATTAGGTCTTCTTACATTGACTTATTCTCCTTTATTTAATAGGCCTTATTAACTAATGTCAGTCTTTATTACATAGAAAATATATCATACTAACTAATGAACCACGAAGAGGGGTTAGGATAGGATCCTAACATGCTTGCTATGTCCACACATAATCCCCCTAAATCCATGAGATAACATGGGGAGACCGAGCATTTTCGGAATATTGGGGGTTCAACAACAAGAACGTCTTATAGACCAATTTAAGGGTATATGATCTTCATTTGGAGTGCACAATAGCTCGTTGGAAAGGTATCATCAAGGAGATTCATTTTGGGAGATCAATTGAAGCCTTTGGCCATCATTGAGAAGATCGATCCAGAAAAAACTTCATTTAGACCCTCAAAATGGGCCCCAGAAGTTAAAAACTACTAAAAATAGTAAATTGCCAAAATTGCCAGAAAATTGTTTTGAGCAAGTTGGAAAAGGTGGGTGGCCACCGCTATCCACTTGGATCAAGTACGATCAAAATGAAGAGAGGAATCCAATGGGATATGTCCCAAATAGAGGGGCGGGAAAGGGGCCGGGCCACAAAAAATTAGGGTTACAAATGATAAGTACCACTACGATCGGGATGAAGAGAGGAATATAATGGGATAGGTCTCAAATAAGGGTGTCAATGGCCCCAAACCTTTTTTTTTTACTCCTACAAATTTATACTCCAATTTGAAGAATAGTGCAGTGGTGAAAGGCCCAAATTCTTAATAGGAAAAAATTTGTAGTAATTTCACAATGAGAATGCACAAGGTAAAGTTGCACGACAATAGATATTGTATGTTTCGTTTCTATTTTCATCCCAAGAGTTAGGGCATTCAAGGTTTCTAAAGACAAGGGTTTTCCATGTTTTATAGCTCTCTGATATATGTGCAGAGTTCAATAGTAGTACTTGAACCAATATCTCGGGGCACCAACTAATGAGGCTAGATGTGCCCTTAGCCGTACCACTCGACTACCTAGGTACAAGAGGGTATTTTCCCAAGTTTTTTTCTTGGTGGCACAATAGCGGTGAGACAGATGATTGGTTTATCTACAGAGAGCTTCAGGATATCTAAGTTGATCCGTATATAGGTGTTGTTTGATGCGCTACCACTCGAAGGGGTACCAACAAAGGTTACAAGGGTGGCCAACAATGTGTGCTTAAATACCACTTGTAGTTCCTATGTATGTGCTTCCCCAATCACAGATTTATGCACTCAACGACAAATGTCTATAGCGTTAAGACATTGGAATATGTCTCTACCCTTAGAAAAATAAACCACATTTTCTGCCAAGGAAATTGCTATGATACCATTTGTAAGGTACCAGATCTATTATAATAGCCAAAACATAAATATTGCAGAGAATAACAACAAAAAAATACAATAGATGAAACCATAACACCAAAATAATACCTTTATTGATAGGAAACAATGTTCACTTCCCTCTTCGAGGGGGCAACCTCAAGCAGAGCAATGCTCTATTACAATAATTCTCAAGAAGCGAAAGCTTCTATTAGGTCTTCTTACATTGACTTGTTCTCCTTTATTTAATAGGCCTTATTAACTAATGTTGTCCTTTATTACATATAAAATATATCATACTAATTAATGACAAACGAAGAGCGGTTATGATAGAATCCTGACATGCTCGCTATGTCCACATATAATCCCCCTGAAATCCACGAGAGAACATGGAGAGACCGAGAATTTTTGGAATATTGGAGGTTCTACAACAAGAACATCTTATAGACCCATTTAAGGGAACATCATGTCACTTACAAGGAATTAAACCTTGGTGGGGAGGGTAACGATCATTCCTTCCAACCACCCAAGCTACATCCAATGGACTCTAGAGTTGATTATATTGCATATTATTTTCCTTATTAGCGACATATTCTCATTTCTATACACTCATCTTCTAGCTCAATATATTCAAAAGTTTTTCATCGTGTTCCTTCTCTTCCTTTGTTCTTTGCTAATCCTTTTTTCTTATCATGACCCACTTTGAGAAGGGACTAAGGGGTTTGGGACACTACGGTAATAAATAGGAAGATCAAAATTCATAGCTCAGGGAGAGAAGGGTGGAGAGATGGAGTCGACTAGAGAAGGCATAAAACAATAAAGAAGTAAAAGGGGGATGGGAGAGGATAGGGTTGAAAAAGGATGAGTGTGAGAGGGAGTGACGCAACCTTCCCCACTCCTCAGAGAATGATCACTCCCACCAGGACCTTCTCAAATATTTGGCCCGAAGAGCGTCAACACTCCTCTAATTTCCCGTCGGGAATTCTTCACCCACAACACTCTCCAATGATCTCCCTTAACAGTGGAAAAATTGGAATTCGCAATATCGTGAATTCTATGCTCGCATGCCTTATGCCTCACGAGTCCCCGAACTCCGATATGGATCAATCGTTAACTCTCTCCTCTTCTATTATCGGAGTTCTCCCTATCGGGATATTGCTACTCACAATGTCAACAACCTGAATTTCCAAACTCCGAACCCCGATGTACCGACCCTCTGATACGATGCCACATGTACTCCACTAGCTCCCGGGGTCCCACACTACCACGTCACCGTTGGGATATCGCGAATCGTGAATCCAACTTGCGATCATTCTCTGCTGTCGAGAACCCCGATTCTCCGAACCCCGATATATTGGGATTCCTTGACACGCGTCCCCACGATCAACGGTTATGATTTTTTCGGGATATCACGGATCGCGATATCGTCGCTCCCATTCCAACAACTTGGTGCTTCAACTCGCGATATGCCGATATGCGATGGCATATGCAGATCTGATGATCCCTATGAACCCAGATCGACGACACTGCTTCCTCCTGAGCTTCGAGCTTCTAATGTTTACACGGTAATCTCCGCGCTGCTTTCGCAAGATCTGACGGGCCTCAAGTTTTCGTGAAATCTCTCCAGGGGATTTCAACCATCTGTCCTTCCTTTGCTGTCTTCTGCGAATGAATGAACCGCTCCCTCTGCGAGAACTTGTTCGATCACTCGCCAACCTGTGGAGTTTCTCTCAGATTTTCTACAACACCCCTGCAATTCTCCTTCAGTGAACTGTAGGCCTATCCCTCCTGAACTTGTCCTCGCTTCACAAGTCTTTATGAAGACTTGTTGCACACACTCCTTGAGGCAGATCTTCAAACACGACTAAGTGTTGAAGTCTTTAATCCTGCGCACATCTGCAGCAGAAATCCTCCAATCCTTTTCTCAGAATCGCAACTCTGAGTCTCTGTCGAGCCTGTGCACGCCTTGCACGGCTCCAGTACCAAATCTGCACTTCTGAGCTTAGAGAAAAATTTATCCCTACTTGAACCCTTCAGTCACGCACTCCTTGCGGACAAATTCAACTGCACTCCTTGCAGGAATCCTCTGGCTCACTTAGAGAAACAATTGAAACTCATTCACTCATTTTCTCAGATTTCAAATCAGCCATGAAAACACATACACAACATATAAAAGCAATTGCATGATAGGAAGCAAATACTCATGAGCATAATCATCAACACACAGAGAAATAACACATAACCATGGAATTGAATCAAAGCCTTATCCTATTAATTCAATCTCTGTACATGGGTGTTCTTCCTACAATTCTCTGCTCTTCTCTTCTCTTCTTGCTCCTGAATGAATAATAATGAATTCTCTCCTTTCAATGTACAAAGGAGGGTGTCCATATCCGTTTTCCCTCTTGAAACAGAAAACTGTCTAATCTAGACTTAAAACATCTACCTACCTGCATTAAATCTATTAAATGCCTTCCTATCTATTAAGGACGAGAGCTTAAAGGCTCAAGGTCCCCTTTACAATATAAGTGCACTTCTTTATGAATGACTTCAATAAAGAGTGGCGAAACAACTTCCAAGGTATTTCAAAATGTGTGTTGGCTTATCCAGCTGGCTTTTCTACTCCATGCGCTGGCTCGCTTGATGAGTGAGCGATGCTCCTGCATCATACTCCTCGGCTTGAAAAATTTCATGGGATCCTATCCATGAGATCCCACACGGTCTGTCCATGCTTCTGTATCACTTCTTCATTCTCCCAGCTGGCATCTTCCACTGGGTGGTTCTTCCACTTCACCAAGTACTCGAAGTACTGTTTCCGCCTGGTCTTCTTTCCCACTCGCTTATCCAGTATGCACTCCATCTACGGCTTTTCTGCAATCAGCATTTGTTTCTGCCACTGGATCTCTGGCTCCTCAGTTCCAGTCTCTGCTTCTCCAACCCTGTGTGGGTATAAATCCGAAACATTAAATATCGGAGATATCTCGATACCATCCGGTAACTCAATCTCGTATGCATTTTCTCCAAATTTCTTCAGGATTCTGCAAGGCCCGACTTTCTTCATCTTGATTTTGTTATATGTTCCCCTTGGGAACCTTTCCTTCCTCAAGTGTGCCAGAACCAGATCGCCAACTTCAAACCAGAGTTGTCTTCGATGTTGATCTGCCCTGCGCTTGTACTCCTGATTTGACTTCTGCAGTCGCTGCTTCACCTTCATGTGAATTTCCTCCATCGCCTCAGCGAATTCTTCTGCCCTCTCACTGTTAGTCGCAGTCTGTTCTGACTCCCTGAGTTCAGAAACTCCCCTCGGTTGTGTTCCATATATAATCTGAAATGGGCTTTTGCCTGTACTTCGATTCACCGAATCATTGTATGCAAACGCTACCTGTGGAAATATGTTGTCCCATCTACCATGGTGCTCTATCGCCAAGATTCTCAGCAAGTCACCAAGACTTCTATTGACGACCTCGGTCTATCCGTCTGTCTGTGGATGGTAAGCTGAAATAAAAGCCAAACTAATCCCTAGTTTCTTCCATAGCATCCTCCAAAAGTGACCTATGAACTTGGTATCCCTGTCCGAGATTATGCTTCTCGGTAATCCATGGAGTCTAACAACCTCTTTGAAAAACAAATTTGCGATGTGGGTTGCATCACTGGTCTTCTCACACGGTATCAAATGTGCCATCTAAGAAAACCTGTCTACCACCACAAAGATGGAATCAACCCATCTCTGTGTCCTCGGCAATCCCAATACAAAATCTATGTTAATTGCCTCCCATGGCCTCTCGGGTATGGGCAATGGTTGATAAAACCCGACATTCTATTTCCTGCCTTTTAAATGTTGACAAACCCTGCATCTTTCAACAAATATTTTGACATCTGATTGCATGCCTGGCCAAAAATATGATTCGCTCAACTTGGTGAATGTTTTGTCATGACTAAAGTGCCCTACTAATCCACCGTTGTGTTTTTCCTTCAACAAGTTCTCCCTCATGGAGCAATTGGAATACACAGCTGATTGCCTCTGAACAACAATCCTTCCTGGATCATATAATCTATCCAAGAACTCTGATCCCTAAGAACTGGATTCTCAGCTGCTTCGTATGCTTCTCCAAAATCTACATCACCTGCATAGATGTCCTTCAGATTTTCGAACCCCAACGTTTTGACTCGAAACTCCTGCAACAACAAGCATTTCCTTCTCAAAGCATCAGCCACTTTGTTAGCAGTTCCTGAAATGTGTTTGATCACAGACGTGAAATTCTGCATGTACTCTACCCACTTTGCATGCTTCTGGTTCAACTTCTCTTGTTGACTCACAAACTGCAATGCATGATTATCGTTGTACAGAACAAATTCCTTTGGGATCAAGTAATGCCTCCACTTCTTCAATGCCTGTATAATGGCATAAAATTCTTTATCATATGTGGAGTATTTCAGCTTTGCTTCATCCAGCTTCTCGCTAAAATATGCAACTGGTCTGTCTTCTTGACTCAAGACCGCTCCTATGGCATATCCGCTTGCATCACATTTCACTTGAAATGTCTTCCGAAAATCTGGCAACACCAACACTGGTTGCTTTGTGATCCTTCGCTTCAACAGATTGAAGCTCTTCTCAGCCTCAGCTGTCCAATGAAAAGATTTATGTCGCTTCTTCATGGTGTCCATCATCGCCGCGCTAATTCCATTAAAATTCCTAATGAATTTCCAGTAGAAACTAGCTAATCCATGGAAACT
Source organism: Picea abies (assembly GCA_900067695.1). NCBI lineage: Eukaryota > Viridiplantae > Streptophyta > Pinopsida > Pinales > Pinaceae > Picea > Picea abies. The sequence goes on from CBVK0100043276.1 coordinate 36,709, forward strand.
TCTCACCTCGAAAATATTTATGGGTGATGGCCAATTCTTGATCACGTCCACTTTACTCAGATCCATCTTCAATTCATTCGCCGAAACCACAAAACCCAGATAGATGAGCTTTGTCTGCATGAATGAAGACTTCTTCATGTTGATCAACAACTTCTCCTACTGTAGATTCCTCATCACAATGGCCAAATGTTTCAAATGTTCAGCCTTTGTCTTAATGTAGATCAATATATCATCTAGATATACGACGACAAATTTTCCAATGAACTCCCTCAGAACTTCATTCATCAGTCTCATGAATGTGCTCAACGCGTTTGTCAAACCAAATGGCATGACCAACCATTCGTACAAGCCTTCATTTGTCTTGAATGTTGTCTTCCATTCATCACCTTCCCTCATGCGAATCTG
>CBVK0100043277.1:146-37112 GCA_900067695.1 Picea abies
TCTCGGGGTCAATAATCATTCCATCACTAGACACAATGAATCCTAGTAGTTTTCCCTATTCTACTGCAAAGATGGACTTCTTGGGGTTCAAGGAGATGCCGTATTTATGACATCGTAGCAGAACAGCTCGTAAGTGAGCTAGATGATCGTCTTTGTTCTTAGAATAAATGGTCACATCATCTAAGTAGACTACTACAGAATGATTGGTTAAGCCTCTAAAAGCAATGTCCATTGCTCTCTGAAAGGTAGCACCGACATTAATCAATCCAAAAGGCATTTTGCGATAAGCATAAGTGCCCCACGGGGTACGGAAGGTAGTTTTCAGTTGGTCTAGTGGAGACATCAAGACTTGGTTGTATCCAGAGAAACCATCTAGTAAGGACAACCTCTTGGAACCAGATACTTGTTGAAGAATCTGTTCCATGGGAGGGACAGGATAATTATCTTTATCAGAGGCTTTGTTGAGGTTCCGGAAATCGACACAAAGTCGAATTTCCCCGTTTTTCTTTCGCACCGGGACGAGGTTGGATACCCATTGAGTGTGTCTAATAGGAAAAATTATTTTGGCAGTTAGGAGTTTATTCAATTCTTTTTGTACGGTTGGTTCTAATTTAGGATGCATTTTCCTCAGTTTCTGTTGGAAGGGTAAGGTTTGGGGCTCCATCGGGATGACATGCTGTATAATATTAGGATCGAACATTTTAAGATCATCGTAATTCCATGCAAAGACATCCTTGAACTCTTTGAATAATTTAACAAAAGAAGCTTTTTCTTGTCTAGAACATCCTAAGCCTAAGTTGATACATTGAGGATTTTCACTAGTCCCTAAATTGACTTTTTCATAAGACAACGAGGAACTGTTGGTTTTGCAATTGACCATCTTTTTAAATTTATCTTCAAAATCATAAAACTTTTCTAGTCTAACAATAGATTTGGGTATGAGATTTACCATGTCCGATAGAGCCTCTGGAGATTTCGGATTAGGTATTACCGTAAAGTCGTGCAAATTGTCATCGTGCGTTTATTCATCTATCACTGTGCCTTGAAAGGTTTCTTCCATGTGCAGAAAGTTAATGATCTGCTGATCATCGTCAAATACTCTCCAGTTTGTGATATTCTCAGGAATAGATGGTCGAAACAATAGCTCCACGGAGAATGCGTTTGGGGATAAGCCTTCTGCAGGAAGACGTTTAGAAGCAACATTAGCGAGTAAATCTGCTTCAGCATTATTTAATCTAGGGATGGAATTTATATTAAAAGCATAAAATTTGTTCATTAAACTCCATACCTCAGACTGGTAACATTTGAGATGCGGGGAAAGACAATGTATAGAATTTCTCACCTGCCTGACCACTATCTCAGAGTCGCCAAATACAACTAGATTTTGAATGTGTATGTCCAAGGCTTTTCTGAGACCTTGCAATAAATCCTCATATTCTGCAATATTGTTAGTACATTCAAATTCTAGCCTACAAGCCAATAATGTTTTGTTACCTACCGGATCGATAATGATGCAGCCTGCACCAGCTCCTTCTTTAGACTTGGAACCGTCAAAGTATAGAGACCAAATTTGATTTCCATCAGGCTCGTGAGACTATTGGATAGAAGCTGTTGGTTGCGTACATGTTAGGATCTCGGATTGCTGTCGCGAATTGTTGATAGGTGAAACTTCAGCCGTGAAATTTCCGAAGAAGGTGTCCATTCCTTGGACTTCAGGTGAATCAGCCGGAGGCATATATGGTTCATTTGGGTCATTCAAGTCTGTTACCGTGAACTTGAGGTAGTGCTCACGATTCACCCTGATTTTGTTGGGCTTACCATTTTCTGGAAGCCATAAGTGAGACCAGTCCGTTGCGAAGTAACAATGTAGCTGCTCCGACTAGTCCCTGCTTAAAAACATACCATACACTTCTGGAATATCCACCACAATTATATCAATAACCTGATGAACCTTTGGGTTAGACGATAATCTAATCAATACATTTTTCAGTTCGCCTATAACTTTAACATCTGTTCGATCAAGTTGTATGATTTTCAAAGAAGATGGTTCTACTTCGGCGTTAATCTTTTGGAAAACTGACCAAGGCATCACATTTGATGATGCTCCTGAGTCAACCATACAATTATGCACATTTCTGTTGAAGATTTCGAAAGTTAAAAGAAAAGGAGGTACATTCTTGCGAGTATTTAGAGTTGTAACTTGTGGTTTCTTACTCGCGGTTTCTAATACTACTTTATCTACATTACTTGCGTTATTTACATTATTTACATTATTTACAGGAGTTACAGGAAGGCTTCCTTTATCTTGAGGATCAGGATTAGTTTTTGTGGAAGTCTTCTGTGGAGCTTTGCTTTGCACAACCTTATTACCATTAGAATTACCATTCTTGCCATTGTCTGAAATATTTTGCAACATCTTCTGTAACAAAAATGGAAATTTCAACAACTCATAAATAGAAATGTTAGCCCGTAATTTTTTAATATCTTCAACAACATCATAATCTAATTTAGGGCCAGCATTACTTTGTTTTGTTTCTACTGATTTAGATGGCTTTGGAGGTGAAGTTGTGGTGTTCTTGGCAGGAGGATTGTTTGCTATCTTACTCCTAGTGTTGTAAGGGTGAACAGTCTCAAAATTATCTTGGAAGATACTATCCGAGAAGTGCCCAAAGATGTTTGGAGAAGACTCTTCTTCTTGAGTTATTTCCTGTACGACTTCCTCTTGAGGGATTTCAGGAGGTATCAAGTCATCTTGAGACCCTAGAATTGTCTGAAGAGCATATTGCAAACTTTCTAGGTTCAAGCCTTCGGGATTTGAATTAGGCCGGTTGGTAGGAAAAGGCTTTTGGAAAGGAGGTTTGTTGGGTCCTTTACTCAAAGAGGCTTCTTCAGTCGACCTTTTTAAATCTATGACTTGATTAGATAATTTTTGTACAACTTTGGTTAAATTTTCCAAATCAGAGTTTTCGGGTTGTGTTTTGTTTTGTGTAGGTCTGGGGAGAATTTCAATCTTCTTGTTTGGAAGAAGAAACAGTCTCAGTCTCGTTTCTAGAAGAGTCTTTAAGACTAAGTATGTCTTTTTCAATCTGAGTAACCTCTTCAAAGGCTTCTAACAACGTGGCCTTTTTGGATCGTTTCACCCAAATAGCTATACTTTGATGTAGAGCTTTAGTATAGTAAGCTATTACAAGACTCTCAGTAGGCATAGAGTCTGCTGGGATTCTATTCTTAAGTGTCAAAAATATTTGGTTAAAATCTTTAACTTTTTCTTTTGAGTTCATTTTTAAACTTGAAAGATCCATGACTAAGACTTCCGGAGGTTTACCATCTCTGAATTTTTCCAAAAAGCATGACTCAAACTTTTCCCAAGACACTATGGTATGGGGCTGTTGGGCAAAGTACCAAGTGGACGCATTACCCTCAAAGGTGTAAGGGAACAACCTACAGACAACGTCTTCATGTTCAACGTTACGGAGTCTGATGGCTAACATAAATTTTTTGATATGATCTTCGGCTATCTGTTTTGAATCAGGATCAAACTTAGGAAGCCATTTTTTCGGGTGCTTAGGTAAAGGGTGCTGGGCTCCAGGTACAGCTATAGCATCCTGGTCCAACTAGGGTCTAGCAGGATTGTTCTGATTTTCCATTGGAGAATTGGGTGTGGAATGCTGAGAAGGTGGATTGCCTTCGTCAGAAGAGGAATCTCCCCCAGAAGATGAAGGAGATGAAGGAGGTGGTGAAGGAGGTATCCCAGATCCTCCTGCAGCAGGATTTGTGTTTGGATCTGTAGGATTCACAGTGAGGCCTATGTCACCTAATTGTTCTATGATATCAGAGAAGTCTAAAGGTTGACCCCACAGGCGGTTTGGTCGCCTAAGACTAGCTAAGGCACTATGTGTTATGATAAGAGATTGACAAACGATCTCTTGGAAATCACCACCTGTAGGATTAGGGGTTGCTGGCTCAACTGCGATCTGCAGATCTTCGGTTGAAGTAGTTGTTGTTTGAGGGGGGATATTATCTTGTGAATGGCTTCTAGTCACTATAGGTGTGCGATTAGGTGGGGGAGGAGTCTTGTGACCGCCTCGTGCCATTAATTAAGTTCAGGCCCTCCTTCTAGCGCCATTTGTTGACGGGCGAAATTGACTGTCCGTCAACTGGGAGAGTGGAACCGGTTCGGGGTTGTCTAAATAAACCAAGCCGTTTGGAATGGACCACCCTGACGAGTTTAACGGCTCCATTGGCCGCTCTAAGGTCTTTTAAGAAAACCAAAGAGAGAATTGATCTGAGCTAAGTAATCTAACTAAAATAAACAAACAAACTAAAACTAAATAAAACTAATAAAACAAACTAAGATTAACTAAAACTAATAAAACAAACTAACTAAAAATAAAAGAAACTAACACACTAATCTAATTAAAACAAACTACTAAATTAAGCTAAAACTAAATGTAAACTACTCTAACTATTATATACAATCTATTAATTACTATTATAATAACTCAAATCAACTATCTAATTATTAGCTGTAATATTACTTATTCACAAATGTACACTATAAACAGCCTACAGATTTAATTAAAACCTGCAAAACTCATGTGTTTTCTACCCTAAGACAACCAAGAATCTTTTTGATTTTTTTTATATTTTATGAAAAAGAAATAAACATTACTGAAATTAAACAATCTAATATATTTACTGAAATTAAACAATCTAATATATTTACTGAAATTAAACAATCTAATATAAATCCGATTAAACTTATATCTGAATTAAACTGCTTAATGAAAACAGTAAACAACAAACTAATTGACCTGGAAACGCTCCAAGTCTGCCCTGTGTATGATAACTTCGAAGCTGGTCGGAGGAGAAAACTCGCACCGGTTATTCCAAAGATTTTCGTAAACGATTGGCTGTGCTGCTTCTTGAAGTGTTTTACAGGACAAACAAAACATAAAAGAAAATCATAACAATCTTATGATTATAAATCTCTGCAATAAGGGAAACCTGTTATGCAAAGAATTATATTAACAATTCAATCTATGAAGAAGATAAACCTGTCATTCACAAATTGAATTAACAATTGTTATGTCTTTTATCTATTTGGAAGAGACAGGATATGGATAACAGTAATCAAGATTATATCATTTGCCTATGATTTAGATAGCTAAAGTAGTCATAAACCATACACAAATTGATATACACGACATGAAACAAAATGTTAATATATTGAGAAGCTAAAGCTGTGACAAAACACCAAATTCTGCTTCAGTCTGCATTAAATCTTCATATCCTTGTTCTCCCACGAATGAGGATGATGATTATTACAAAAATCATAAGTATATATAGGTCTCTTCACAATGTAAAACTTCCTTGTGGATAACATCAAATTGTTTTACATAATCTGGGAAATATCCCAAAATCTCCTAAACTAAGAAAATAAAATGCAAGTGAAATCTTTAAAACATCCCCTAACTGCTCAACCACTCAATTGCAAATTCGAATTTACCTGCAATAGAACACAAATATCAAATTAGAAAGATATTTCAGTAACAAAACACTAAAAATTTGATTCTACAGACTTAGCTACAGAATCATCTGATTCTGTAGCTAGTCTAAAATAGCAAACATAATCAGATAGAAAACAAATCCAAATCTTTTTAAAACAATCCAATTTAATTTTCTTTTATTAAAATCGAATTACTAATGGTTCAAGCAAATCAAACCAAATCGAAAAGGATACAATCGAAACAGGATAAGAATGCTCTGTTTTTAGTTGCCATAGAATCAGGTCAAATAATAACCACACTGTTTCATATCCAAATGAAATTACAAGTAAATCGTGATGTAATCCAAAATCGATATAATTATAATCGAACACAATCATAATCGATTGGTTACGGCTATAACAGGGTGCATAGGATTCATATCGTTTTAATCCAATGCCGATATAGAAAGGCCGTTACGATTATGACCAAACGTTCATAACAGCATCGAAATTTACCATAGATTACAATCGTTGAGAGTTTACATAGTAAATCAGACAGGATCACATAATGATCGTAACCATCAACATCAATGATAACCATAAATTGGGCAATAATCAAATCGAAATGTGACTGAGCTAAAAATAGAAACACATCGTAATCCTGGGCATAATCAATTTCATTCCCAAATCAAAATTAAACAATATATGAATCAAACTGATCATACGGTAAAACTATGCGAATCGATAGGTTGGATATAACAATCATGATTCAAATCTACTTGCAATTTAGTCATGCATCCACAGAATGGTATTCAAATACAACAGTTAACCATAATTTACCAAACATATCGTATATGACCAATTCGAAAAGAAATATTAACTGTGTTTGAAATTGATATACCAGAAACGACCTGTGTTTAGAAAATATTGACAACTTCAATAATCGACAGAGTATTCAGTTCAAACCAAATCGAAACAATCAAATCTATCCTACAATCAATCGAATCAAAACCAAATCCAATCGAAACTTAAAACAATAATGAAAATTGATTTATTAAAACAAAATTATATACAAAAGTGCATGCTTATGTGACAGAGCAGATCCACGATATAAACAAAGTTTATAAGTATGTCATATAAATAGGTGAAAGTTATACCAGTAATGTTGTTCAAGCTACACCAATTTTGAATTGACGACTGTTGTAGCCGACTCCACGTTCTTGAACAAAATCGAACTTGTTGTTCGCTGTTTCTTATCGGTGGATGGCAACTTTGCCTTTTGACTGGTGAGCTTTGCAACTTGATCTTCCAGAGCATGAATTCTAGACTGCAGCATTGGCACGTCGAGGTAATACCTTTCCAACCATGAGCCACACTGATCACATGGTGGAGCAGCTGGTTTGACTAGAGCAGGAGGGGGTTTAGATGAGTCACCAGGGGTTTCACAAGGAATTTTGATGCCTGGAAAATTAGGATCACTTCGCAAGCAAGGTGGTAGGTTCTTCACAAAATCATATGCGGGTTTATTACATAGAACTTCAGAGTAGGGATACTCACTTGCCAGGTAACGTTCAACCTCTGAGTCAGAATCTTCACTTACCATAATAGGGTCAGGGTTGACAGGTGCTTTTGGTTTATTTCTTTCCATGCGAGAGATTAACCGGGCGTTTTTCTTGCCTTTAGAATTGGTAGAGGGTTTGGCTTTAGGCCTTTTAGCCACGGGTTTAGTAGCTTCGATATCCTGGGTAACAGAATTGGGTAGGTCAATAGGAGAATCGGGTAGGGGTTTAGGCAACAGAACACAGTAAGGCACAGGGGGTACTGATTTGCACTCGCTCACCACAGGTTTGTCAACCTATGGTGGGCTCGAGTCACCAAAATAATTGCGTTTAAGAAAGTCCTCCCAACAGTCACGGTGTAACCCCAACATACATACTACAAGCATTTTAATCAACCCAAAATGAAAAAGACTGGTATCAGACTGGTTCTGTTTGTACCTATTAGACATTTTGAACAAACTCCTATGCAAGTAGTAAGGCATATTAAGCTCATAGCCCATGAAAACCATCAGTAGCCGAAGGTGATACAAGAAAACGAAACCATACCTGCCCTCTCAAGTAATGAACTGCTTGGTAACCATGAACAAATCGTGCCAGCGTTGCTTGAGCATATTTGCGGGCAAACCCTTGTCACAAGAACTCACCCTTCGTGACTGGAAGAGTAATGTCCATGGGACATCTTCCACTTTGCAATTTTTCGACCATCTCTGTCCGACAGTAGGCAGACCAGTAGCCAAACTAAGAAATTGCTCATCAATTTCCAATTGCACGTCCCCAACCTTGGCTCGGTAGCCATCAAAGGTTAACACGAATTGCCGAGCCACACCAGGGTTATAGCCATCAAAATTTCGTATGAACGGGAGCCATCCAAATTCCTCAAGGTCACTGTAAGCGCCATCGAACATCAACAATGATTGGCTACCATTGGGTTCTTCCCTTACGACCGGGGCCATGGTGCGGGTGCATGGTAGGGTTTGAATTAAACACAACAATACACAGTAGTAAAAATCGATAGGACTAACAGCTGCAAGCGTTCAAAGGGGAGGCAAATCAATATGCGCGTGCGAAGGTGGTGGGTTAGTTCACCACCATGCACAACATTAATGGCACAGTACAACAGTGTTTAATCAATTATGACATCACTCAAACCACATTAATTGGTTAACACAAGGATTTAAACGGTGGATAGTGATACCAAGGCACCATTATATCGTTTGAAACCATGGACATTCAATATAGAATCAAACCCAAAGTTAATTCGTGCCATGTAATAATTCAAACCATTAAATCCAAAATCCAAATGTTTCACCAACGCGCCATGTATAACTTTAGACTATTGCCATTCAAATATGAAATCAGACTCATTTTTCCATAATCAAAGCTTATAAATCATTGCAACAAGAGATTTCATAAAATCGATAGGTCAAAAAAAACTTATAATAGTGAGGATCCTATCATATAAAACAAGATCAAATATAACCCATAACTTAACATGCTCAATGCCTTATCAATAAAATGAAAATCCAGTTGTGCAATCAAAGTAAGAATAGGCAAATGGACAAAGTTCGAAAAATAACCAAAGGTAAGTACCAATCAGAATATCAATGAGCAGATCATGACAGTCCAAATAACGATGGAGGAGTTTTCACGCTTTCAGTCGTGAAAACTAAATTGAAACCAATTTTCAAATGTCGTATGAAATGAAAACATCGTCTCTTTGCAAAATGCGACGATACCTTGACATTCAGGAGACAAAAGGTGTAGGCAGCTTATAAGGTAATGGAAAAAATTGAATTGGCTGCCAACATGTTGATCCTCAGATTATCAAAACTAGGTTAAACAAGCTGCAGAGGTATGTGTTCAAGTTTGTCAAAATTCGACGGTTGTGATTTATATATGCATCTGATTTTCTTGCATAGTCTCTAAACTATGTTCTAACTGCAGGTAAAATGATGTTGAGAAATCCAACCACCAGAGGTTCGCCGAGAGCACCCAAGCTAAAGGAAGTTGAGATAGGCAAAGGTTCTTCTCTTGGTGTGGCGAGACAACTAGAATACACTCCCAGGGTTGAACCAGTCATAAGAACCTCAACAAGTAAATCTTTTGTCCAACCTCCGATCTTTGGTGATACAGAGGCATGCACCGGATCCAAAGTAGTGCTCCCACAGTGGGGGGACCTTTTCAATAGAATCAACCAAGAGGAGTACCCAGGGTATATCCCACATAGTGACCCGGACATAAGGGCACTAGATGACTAGGTTTTCCCAAACATTCGACGATCTTATTTTCACATAGTAGCCATCAAAACCCCAGTTTTCCCTTGCATAGAGGTTCTGAAGTGCCTAATAGACCATACAGATGCACAAAAATGTTTAATAAATGATAAGAATGGTGGGTGTGTCAGATTTTTCCTCCTAAAAGAAGTCTAGAAATACTACAATATTAGAGACCTAGAGGAGTGACTAAACACAAACTTCATGGTGAATTTATACGAATTCCATGACACTAGTCGGTTGATGGCCTCATGGTGGAAGGAAGACAAGAGGTTTACCAACTGGAGCAATGGCTAGTATGGGATGGCTAAATTGAGAGAACCATACATCTACTTGATGGCTCTCATCTACCGACTATATGGATAAAAGGACTACTCCAATTTTGCGGAAGCATGGATGCCTTTGGCATACACAGTGGCAATCTCTGGGAGAAGCTTCAACTAGGGAGCAATAATTTCCAAGAAATTGAACACCTGTGTACAACAAGCTCAGATGATGAAAGAAGGGGAAACACCCACTTTCCACATGGCCTCATACCTGCTCGATATCATTTGTGCAAGAAATGTCTTCGTTAGTATGAATTTAAGATGGCATGTTGCAGAGCTCCCGGTCCATGTTTATTTCAGCATACTATGGGAGAATAGGTATATAAAGTCTTATGCACTCATCTGTAGCAGCTAAGAAAATGGTAACAAAGGTAGGCCATTGGTATTTAGACGAACACTCAACCTATATCAGGGTGTTTGGGGCCACTGGAGCACCAAATCTCTTACTCGCTCATATCCCAGACTGGCTCGTTGTGGGAGAAATCTACTATCAGACTATCCTATAGGGCTATAACGTCACATTAGTCAAGGACAAGAAGTGGGATTTCATACCCTACGATTTCCATGTGGGTTTTTATTTGGTAAAGGATACTGCTCAAGCCAAACAAGAAGGGTTGAGCCAACTTGAATTCAGGTTCTCGACAGGTCGATTCCGCAAGCACAAACCTAAAGGCATGGTCCTCCAACATGCTTCACAGGTATCATCTTGTTGGCCATATGCTCGCGATAAGTTTGAGGAAGAAATTTTCATAGAGTGTGCCCAAGACTGGGACAAGGTGGTACAGAGAATGGCCAACCCAAATATGACCAGGTTTAAGGCCATCAACATGAATGAATAGGCGGAGACAATAGAACAATCATCTCAAGAGGTCCTTAGATCTAGGGAATAATTTAGGGCGACAGAGACCACATAGGCGTAGAGAAGTGGATTACTCTTTATAGAAGGGGCACAAAGAATCATTGATCAATTGCAAAATGACCCTGATCTAATAGAAATGATGAGGATTCCCACTGATGACCCAATCGAAATACAAAGAGATCCAAGTGGCCTAGAGTTGATGCAACTCAAAGAAATCACCAGGTCAAAAAACCTTGAAGTTCCACCACCACATATCAGATCGCCAGAGGAAAATTCAACCCAACCCGAGATAGTGAGGACATCAGAAAGAATAAGTTTACCAAATCCCTTGTTTGACTTGATAACCATCTACGATGATGAGGAGAGTTCGGAGGTGTCCCTAGTGACACCAGTGCAAATTATAGAGGAGAAAGAACCTGAGAGAGAATCTACCTCGGGTCTTGATGATCCAGTTTAGATTCATCCACAGAGTGAGCATGAAGTTGGAAGTTCCTTAGACACTAAGCCACTCAACTTATAGGGAACCCCAATGGACATCTCGAGGGATGAGCTAGGATTGAGCGGATAGGAAGAAGAAATTAAACAACTAAAAATCAATATTTCAACAACCGATTGCCAAGTAAGTATCGAACCTTCCCCTGGTTCCTTAGTTGTGTCTGATACCTTACCAGTCGATGAGAAACAAATGGAAGTTGAGCCATCGGGACATGTGGAAGAGGTTTAGAAGCCCAGCCTAGAGAAGATATACACTGTCGGGAGCCTAGGAAATACTCTAACTTGGGGAGAACAACAAATCCCCGAACCTGTTGATGAGGTCACTGATATACAATAAATCACCTATGACCAAAAGAAGAAATCCATCGTGAAGAGAACCACTAAGAAGAGGAGGCTTATGTTGGATAGCTCAATTCTCATCACCACAGAGGAAAATTTGATCAACACAGAACACGCTAAGACTTTTGAACTTATTGGTGGAGGGATGGATATCATAGATACCACCTTGGATAGAGAAATAAGAGATGAAAAGGAGTTGGCTGCTGTGCTAAAGGAGTTGGAGCATCTGCGCCATTTGGCAAAATACTATCAGGACTCCACACAAGTCGCGGTATTTTTGAGAAGTGAGTTCCAATACACCTATGATAAATTCATGAATGAACATAACCTTTTCATTGCAGGGATATCCAACTTCCAAGAAGACACCTTTATGGCGCTAGAGACCTGAAAGGACATGGAAAGACGGTATGAGAAGGCCCACCAAGAAGTGGAAAGAATTTATTACATCAGCATGGTTCAAAAGGGTCGAGACGTCGAAGAGCATGACATTTGGGTGATAAGGGACAAAAACATATATCGGATAAGCAAATTGGCCGAATACTAGGTTAAAATGGCTTAGGAACCTCAACGCGAGATTCAGAAAAAATGGGTCGATTGTGAAAGGAGTTGGGTCAAGATTAATTGAGAGATGAAAGACATTGACCTCCCATAATTTGGCTCACCCAAGGACTTTGTTGACTTTCATGACATAGTCAAACAACATGCAGAACAAGACTTGACATGGACTGCAGAGATAGTGAGGGTGGAGAGCATGGTGCCATGTCAAGTACAACAGTTCATGGAGCACCCGATCAAGGCTTGAGTAGTATTGAAACAATCAAGTGTCAAAATAGTTAAGTATCGAGCACAAAAAATAGAAGTAAAATAAATACTTTCGGTCTCGATGGACCAACACAGATTCTCGTATGCTAACACATGTGAGGAACTCTTCATCAAATGGTCAAAGTTTGAGAAGATTCATCCACTTCATTAAAACTATTTGATGACTCTTAGAAGACAAAGAGATGGAAGTGCCATGTGGTGATGTTTTCTTTTACTTAGCTTGGACTTTTGATAGTTATTTTAGTTAATGATTCGTTAGCTTGCACTTTTGATAGTTATTTTAGTTAATGATTCGTTATAAATAAGAGGATCAACCTTTTAGAAAGGGTTGATGGTTTTTGCAAAGACCCTCATTTTGGGAATTGTAAAGAACTATTTATGAACTACCTTAATCGAGAAGTCATGTTTAGGACCGGTGACAAACTTATGTTTTTCATCAAAAGCGTTATATGATTGGATTGAGGAGGAACTACTTCCAACTTTATTTCAGTAATTGATGCTATGACAAGTAATAGCTTTGAATCTATTGATAAGTTATCTTTCTTAATATTTTTCTAGCTCTTGTTCTTAATGATGGAAATAAAATCATTGTGTTGATGTGTGATTAATGATTAGAGCTAAGGAAACTATTTTTCTTGCCATCATCTTATTGCATGCCTATTTTCTTTACAATAATTGTATCTCAAGAAATAATTGGAATGACAGCAAGATGATGTATTAGTACTAGGCTTGTCACATGTGTGAATATCTTTGTCTTCATGCTTGCATACTAGGGTTATCCCAAGCTCAACCTTCTCCAGTATTTAAGAAACCCTTTTCTTAAGCTAGTTTATACCAACACCCATATTCTAATCAGACCCATCTAATAAGAGAAAATACAAAAAAAGAATGTTTAAACTGAAGGAGAAACTTTCATAAGAAGATACCATGTCAATCACTACGTAAATCCCATCAATAAATTGGTTGGATCAAAAGATATGGAGAACCATTCCACCATCAAACGTTGCAGAGTCTAATTGGGCCTCCATGGCAGGTTTCGTTCATGTTGTTGAGTTAGAGAGATTTAGGACCCCTCAACACAACCACAACTTTGGAAAACACTACAGGGGCATTCTTCAATCCAAAGGGAATTATTGTATACTGATAACTCCCCCACTTTGTCACAAAAGTAGTCTCATGTCATTCCTCCTGGGAAATTTTTATTTGATGGTACCTCGAGAATCTGTAATGTGTTGAACTTGCGTAGAATAGATCTAGCTAGAAAATGACATACACAATTTATAGAGAAAATATGAGAAAAGAGAAGTAGGAGAGAAAGAATGGAATAATTATCATTAACCAAATGAATGAATGATAATTTACACATGATATACTCTGTATAAATCAACTAATGCTCACTATAGGAGAAACCAATGTGCCATAGTGGTGTTCAAAGGGATCTAGACACACACCAACAGTTACGAGAGTAAACTGCCACCTAGTCTAGTCTCTCACATAGTTATGAGAGTGAATTTCCACCTAGTCTGATTTAACTAGTCTCTCAGTCTTCATTTAACTGACTGAAATAGAGTGAAGTGAGGAGGAGATCAGGGAATCATGAGTAATGCGCTAGTTTGGTGATAATCCCAAGGAAAATGTGCATTATATGGTCATGATCCCAATGTTGCATGGTGATGATCCCAATGTAACATCTAGACTCCAATCAACTGATCAAACTGAAGTGTGAACTAGAGAGAATATTCTCCCTAAACTATAGGAGATTGAATAGTGACTAATAAACATAGGGAAAACCTTTGGAAAAAATAAATCCTAGGTGTGTGTGAAGTATCTCTAATAAAGTCCATCTATGAAAAAAAAAGTTTATTGGCCTCCTACGTTCTCTAGTACCTCATCTGTGAATGGTGTTGGGAATGGGTCATGTAAACATGCATCATTCAACTTCCTCATATCCATGCATATCTGGATTCCTCCTTCCTTATTGTCCTACACTACCATTGGACTAATCCACTCAGATTCTTCTACCGGTTCAATAATTCATGCATCCAACATCTTGTCAATTTTGGCTTTCAAATTTTCCTTATACTTTGGATATAACCTGTAAAGTCTCTATCACACTGGCTTAGCCCCTAGTTTCAAGGGAATATTCATCTCGCCTAAGTCCCATGTTATCCCCTTCATCTCTGAAAATGTCATTGGGAATAGGTCTTGATATTCGTGCAACAAGTTTGCAATCTTCTCAACTGTCTCATCACTCCAATAATCCCCTATCTGCACAAACTTCAGATTCTTTGTCATCCTAATGTTTACCTTCCGCGTCTTTATCAGTTGGGTGTATGTGGTGGATTCAATCTCTGACCCTTCTACTACTTGTTATCCTTCTTTCTCAGGTATTTTCACATTCATGGGATCTTCTTCATCATGTTCTTCATTAGCCACATTGTATCACTCCAATAACTCATGGACAGTCATAGTAGCTCTGTGTGCACTACACATGGGTACCACCTTCATCAACCCTTCTTCTGAGAATATCGTAGTTAGAATAGCATGGAGCACTGCATCTATTGATGGAGATTCACTTTCAAATGTAAATGTGACTTTGAACCTCTGAGCCAACTCTTCCCATCTTATTCTCACTCTGCGCATTTCCAATTCCAAATACTAGTTCTTCAGAATTGTGTCCATTGTATGTATAAATATTTGCGTCCATTCTATTTCTGGTACTGAACTCCAAAAGGTCCTGTACTTCTCAACATGACATGTTGGTTTACTCTCTCATGTATAATTTGATGTAATATTTTCAACCTTGGTACTAAAACTTACTTTCATTATCCTTCTACACCGTGGCCAGTCTTTCATTCCTTCTTTGTGTGCATCCCATCATCTGGCTGGAGTTGCTTTTAGGAAAACATCGAGTGCCAACATCCTCTATTTTTCATGTCCTTGTGAATCAAACTCATTTACAAATAAAATTATATCAGTCAATCCATCATACATGGGTGGGTCACATAATTATGTTCCAATCCAATGCAAGGACTAGGTTACGCGTACACATTGTCTAGTTGAGACTTCATGCATTCTCTGATGCCAATGCTGTAGACCTTATTCAGAATTTGATGCACATGAGTTGATACTTCTCCAACTTAATGCACCATTTGTAGTGGGGTTTAAATAATCATCCATCTGCATAGTCATGTAATACAAGTTGTCAATGTCATTTCCTCCGACTGGCTTGATGTATCTCTTTCCTTCTGTTGGGTCCAACGGTGTAGTAAATTTGAACTCTCCAACTTTGAATATCATCTCCCTCCTCTTTGGGTTAATGATCATCTGGTTATCAAAGGCCCATTCCAGTCCCATCAATGTTGGATATGGTTGATTTTCATCCATGATCTCAATAACTTCAAAGTATGCCACACTGCGCACCCCATCTATATTCATAGGTACCCCTGTCAAATGACCAATCAATACTATTTTTTGATGATTCACATGCCTTAAATGAATAAGAGACCATACTAACTTGGGTTTTACCATCATCTCCCATGTCTTCTTATATAAAACATTCACATCAGGTACAAATTCCAAGATAACATTATCTACATCATACTCCCCAATTTGCACACTAAATATGAATTCTTTGTTGGTCCTCTTCCTGTGCAGTACCCGATTCACCACCCTTTGTGCAATGATATTTTCCCTTCCTCATGTGTATAGATCAATCATGTCATAGAGTGTACTTAGTGTAATCTCATATTTCATTAGCTCTACACAAATCCTCGGGAATTTTTTTATGTTCTTACCTTCCCAGTTGGTTTCTCTGGCACAACACGATCTCTTACATGAGGCGCAAATGATGTTGATGCTCCCCAATATTGTCCAAGTACTTCTTTTCTTTCCATTTGATATGTCTCTTTTTCTTGTTGAGGATCAAAGTTTGGAATAGGCCCGACTGAATCCCTTACCCATTTCTTATTTTACTTCCCTCCATTCATCACAACAGCTCCTATTCTAGTTCATTCACACATAACAATTCTTATTCTTAGTCCTTCGTTGTGTTTTTTAGCTGATATTTTATGTACATTTTGATTTGGATTATGGTTTTGATTTCCTATTTCCTTCCATTTCGCAACTAGTTTAGGAAAATATTTTGTCACATGGTCCAGTGCTCTACATTATGTGCATTTTCTACATGGATTCAGGCAATCGTAGACCAAGTTCTCTGGTTGATCACAATTGTAACATATAATCAGTCCTCTTCCTCCTATACCAAAATTTCCTCTGCCTCGTCCTCTACCAAATTTTCCTCTATTCCATGGATTAAATCCTATATGATTATTATATTGCGTACCACCCCCTTCTGCTGCAACATTCTCCTCCTTAATCATGTACATATCTGAAGTGTGCTCCCTCATCAAATCAAACGTGTGGAAATCCTTCTCTT
This sequence comes from Picea abies, assembly GCA_900067695.1. Taxonomy (NCBI): domain Eukaryota; kingdom Viridiplantae; phylum Streptophyta; class Pinopsida; order Pinales; family Pinaceae; genus Picea; species Picea abies. The sequence continues at coordinate 16,746 of CBVK0100043277.1, forward strand.
CATGTCCAACAAACTTGCAAAAACTGAAAAACAAGTTCCTCAGTGCACTTTGATACTTTTTAAGTAATGGAAAATTAGTTGGATGATGTCCCCATTTCTTACATATCTCACAATACCCCCCTCATGGTAATGGATCCGATGCTCTAGTCGCCAAATACTACGCGAATGTTGGGAATTTTTCCTTGTGATGGCCTTCAGTCCTACACTTGGTACACTAGACTTGCTCATGTTTTTCCTTTCCTTTTGTAAGTTATTCTAGTTGAATTGTCAAAACATCCAATTGTGTCTGAACTTTCACCATTTCACCATTGTCACCTATTGAGGATGATTCCAATTTCATTGCAATTTCTAGTGCCTCATGTTGTGACGCAACCTTCTGTAGAATTAACGACCTGTGAATGTGTGGTAGAAGTCCTACAATAAACCATTCTTGATGTTTTTGATTGGGGATCTGGAAAGTCAATATATCCATCATATCCTTTAACCTTTGATTGAAGACCCATACCAACTCTATTTGTACATGTTTAATCTCTTTTAGTTATGTAATGTATTGTGACTCAGACTTTGGCTTCTTGAACTATTTTAGCAATTCTTGTCATATCGCTAAAAAAGTCCTAATGTGTCCTATAGGTGTGGTACTCTAAAACTTCATGTACCAGACTAATTCCCAACCTTTGAATTTTTTTTCTAATTGTGCAATATTGGTGGCCTCGTCCTGGACATTCTTTGTGGCCCAAATTATCTCATGGACAAGCATATGTTGTTCTGGGTCCTTTGACCCAACTCCCTAGAACTCAAGAAATCTAAGGGTGTTGTCTACTCCTTCCATGTTGCTTTGTGTAGTCCCTTCTCTTGGTGATGATGGTTGACTTTGATTTTGTGCACTGCTTCCACTGCTCTAATTGCTACTACTCTCTCCTCCCTAGATCACTATAACTTCTTTTGATAGGTCTTCAACTATTATCTCTGATTGTGGTGACATGCATGGGGTCGTGGATTTGACACAGGACCCAATATGAGTAGGACTCAATGGTTCTTCTATTACTGGACTCGACTGGAACTCCTCTTCTTCTCCTCATATATGTGGTATTTCCACGATTTGGACTATTGTGCAAGGTTCTCTCCCCTCTGGCTCACTGTGTGACTGTCCTTTCTTAGCCCCAATCTTTCGCCTCTTGTACCTCATTAATCCAAACAATACTTGAAACTCATCTTCTTCCTCTGATATACCTCCTTTAGTATTCTGCATCCTCAGTCCCTCCCTTCCTTCTTCATCACTTCCTTCATTCTCTCTTGTTCTCATACTATCATCTTGTCATCCCTCGATTCCCATATGTGCACGAAGCCCCTTGGCAGTCGGATTGCATTTTAATTATGCACTTTTCACACAACAACATATGTATCCACGCACCCAATGATTTCATAAGCCTTCCACATGGACCTTTGAAAAAATCTCTTTCTGCAACACTATATGATTGGGTACAATCTACTGCAGATTATGTAATGTATCCTCCTAATATGTTATCCAACCAGAAATCAATTACACAAGTGGTTGGATTACTTACAGAATTTAGTTTTTTTACCAACTCAGGAGTCCAATTCCTCAGCACTGCAGTTCGGTACCTTCCATTAGTTTCCACTAATCTTTCTAGCCACTCTGTCAGAATAATTGGAAATTTTCCAAAAAAAAAATCATGCAGTTCTATATACACATACCTTTGCATCCATTTTTTGTCACTCATCTAAGGGTTTTTGTTCTCTTGTCGATAAAACTCTTGTTACTTCCTTTCCAACTATTCTGAGATCTCTTTCTTAGTCGATCTCCAAAAAATTCCCTCAATCGCAAAGTCTGGGTCCCAACAACAAAACCATTTGTTGGTGTTGTGTGTGGTTGTAAGACCCTAGGTTAAAGTTATATTTAACCAACAAAACCCTCCAGACACTGGCCCTTTCAACATCACCTTCATATACATATAAATTATCACTCGAGTTATCTATTGGGACTACGAGAACCAGGTTTTTGCAGTAGTGAGGGAATGTGCGGTGACCATTCTATTCATTCTTACTTATTGGTTATATGCATGTAATTATGTCCTTGTTCATTATTAGCTACTTAGTGAGTTCATATTCATATTATCATGATATTCCATATTACAACATAAACCCATTACTGTAACAGTCATGATCATTGTGTAATGATTATACATAAGACAAATCCAATCTATTATGCATCCAAATAGAATCCATGAACAATCAAACAAAACAAATTCAACAGAGGAGTTAATGTGGTTCACCCAACTCTAGGATACGTCCACAACAACTGGCTTCTTTATTATTTTTTTGGTAATTTCTTCAGGCTTGCGCACTGCGATTACAAAGATACATCATGGTTATATTTCCTTTGTCCTAGCCTAGTCGCTCTGCATTGCAATGTAGATTTTAACCATGTACAATATTTACTGCAAACAAATTTTCAGTGAAAGAACATAAAAGATTCAATGGAAAATAGAAACATTACATAGAGATTTTTCCCCTGGAAACCCAAACTGGGAAAATCAAAATATTCTATATTCATTCATAGTGATACATTGTTTACAATACAATATACATATAGGAGCCAACGACATCCAAAACCCTAACCCAATGACCTGGATTAGTCAACAACCCTAATTCCTTAACCAGAAATAGAAAACCATTGGCAAAGAAACCATGTGCCGAAAAACCACCTAAATATGTTACACTACTACTCGTGCAAAGAATATAACACATACCCAACATGCAAGCCCCTCTCTCTCTCTGCATCATCTCCTTAGAATTTAGACATAGATTACTTTCTTCGACATAATAGAACAAAATTGAATAGAGTATCCAAATTGAGGAACCCCTATTCTCCCAACCCATTACATATTTATACCTAAATTGTAGGGCTTAAAACCTTTGTTCATCCCCAAAACCCTATTACATTGCATGATTACTCCAACTAACTTGTTGTGCGGGACACTTTCACATGGTTTTCCATCTACATGTTGCTTTTACACTATGACTATTGATCTTCCTGCTTTTTCGTGTCCCTATTATTAACACGTCGAGTTGTCCTCCTTCCTTTTCTCCTTCTTTCTTCTCATGCTTTATTCTCTACTTTTTTATTCTCCCTGCTTTATTCCTCTCACTATGTGTTGTAATTTTGGATGTGCCTCTATTGTTCTTTCCCTAGTCTCCCTTCTTCTTCTGCGCATATCTTCTATACTTAGAATTTTTATCAAAATTGTATCCCAAAACTTCTTGTCCAACAGAAAAATAATATATACAATTGTAAGAGCCAAACATAATGAGCAAAAATATCATGCTTGGGAATATTTATTTTCATGTATAAAAATATTTGAAAAATTAATAATTGAAAATTGTTATGATATGCTAATAATTTTTTTGGCTGTGTGGAAATTGATAAAATTGCAGGGGAAATCGTCTTGGATATGGCAGGGATGTAAGCCCATAAGGAAGACTAATATATATTGCTGCAAGAGCCAAACAACAATGAGCAAAAAATGCATGTTTGGGAAATTATGTTTTCTCATGTAAAAAAGATTTGAAATTTTATAATTGTATGATGATGTCTCATATTGACTGTATGCATATGATGTAGATGGGATGATTTCCACATGTTATAAATTTCTAGAGGAATTCTAGCAGCTAGTTGGCATTCATTGGCATGAAAACACCTTTTCAAATGATGGATCGCCTAAAGAACTGTATAACAGTGAAATGGATGTCTAAGCCTAAAGGGTGAGTACAACAGAAGAACTAGGTTTTCAGTCCCAAAGAGTGAACTCTTGTGTGAGTTTCACTATCGAAGAACTAGGTTATCATGCCTAAAGAGTGAAATTCTATGTGAGTTGCACTATAGTAGCAAGGCCGATGCTAGTTATTTCCTTTTAGTTCTTCTTGGTAGTGAGTCCCTTGAGATTCTCGTAGTGAGATTCCTAGTTACATGTGCCATAGAGACCTTGATAAACGAATGGTGTAGCTCGAGGGACTATGAGAAGTGAAGGCGGCACATTCCTTGGATCAATCCTGATAAACGAATGGTACATTCCTTGGGTTAACCCTGATAAATGAATGGTACATTCCTTGGGTTGGGTATGTCAAGAGAGAGATATGGTAGAAATCGATGGAGTTCTAGGAGAATGGAAGTGGTTTATATATATATATATATATATATATTGGGCCAGGGTGCCTTTGTATCTATGCCTTTGTATCTATGCTTTGGGGTGGGAGAACCTATTTATTTTTTATTTTTTAGGGGCCAAAGAGCCTATATTTTGATTAATGTTTGAGAAGCCGGAATTGTAAAATGAAATTACACCTATAGGGTGTTTTGAACTGAGGACAGTGCAAAAATAAGGGGGAGGGTAATGTAACATCCATGGTTTTAATATCCATGAATTATAATGTAATTGTATAAATGTGAATTAGGTTGGCGACTACATGTGTTGGGGGCGAAGAGCCTGTATTGATTTAATGTGGTTGAGAGCTGAATTGTATATTTTTTGCATTAAATAATTAATAAGAATAGTAATCGTTGGCTTCAATATGAAAGAGATGAAGAATGATGGGGGGCTATGATTCCATGAGAGAGAGGGGTCCAAGGGGGAGTTATGCATGGGTATTAATCCAAACCCACATTCATGAATTATTATCATTGTATATAACCTTTTATTTGATGTTGAGTGTTCCTAAATCAAATCATTAAACTCATGTAAGAGGGTGGGTGTGAGGATTCACATCCCATAGTTATTGGAGAGCATGGCATGAAGTATAATCACCTTGGAGAAGAGTTTAATTCAACTCAAGCAAGCAAGCAAGGAAAAAGAGGGGGGAATTCGTATAGAGAGGGGAGACAGTTTTTACATGCAGTTTTTGGAGTAACAAGAAGAGAGTTGAGTGTTGGGAAGAGAAGCGGGAATGTTGTTCTTGAAGGAATTCATTATTGGGTTGTGGTTATGTTGGAAAAAGAGGTTTGTGTGCCTATAAAACAGGTTGTAAACCTATAGTTTGTTTTTCCTATTAAATAAATCTCTCAAGATCCTTGTGGAAGCTGTTGTGAGAAATCTTGAAGCAGTTAAAAGTTCCTAGAGTCCTCAGCTGAGAGATTCTTGGCCAACCAAGTGCACTAGGGGGGCCTAAGAAATAAATGGTACAACCCGAGGTACTGTGAGCAGTGAAGGGGGTACATTCCTTGGGTAGTGCAGGTCTTGGGGAAAGAGAGAGATGGAGGATTGGAACTACTGTGGGAGTAGAACCTAGGATTTTGGGTTTTTTTGTATGGAGAGTGGACAACCAATGGGTCAGATATCCTTGTGGAATCATAACCTCGACTCGAGAGTGGCCTACAATTGAGAGAAAATGAATAGAAACACCTATGGCTGGGAGGTTCATCCTTCATATGTGGCCATTTTGCAATGGTTCAGATCTCCTTGTGGACTCATAAACTCAGCTCGAGGTGGCCTACAATTGAGATAAAATGAACAGAAACACCTATGCTTGGGAGGTTCATCCTTCGTGTGTATCCAGTTGGTTAATTATTAACATATAAGTGTTTATTTTATGTTCTTATGTTATTCCATTGTGTAATTGGTTTATATGAATGATGTGTGTTTGGTGATTGCTTGAACAGTTGCATTCATGTTTCAATATATGATGTTAGATGCATCTAGAACTATGGTATCAATCAAATGGTTAAATCTCTATGTGCTCTATAGTTGATAATCTATAGGAATTTAATTAAGTAGAAAATATTAATTTTAATGTGTATTTTGCATGTAATGTTGTTCAATTGAAGGCTAGGTACATTACAATAACCACGAAGGAGAATATTAAAAGTAACATCTTATGGGTTGGGTACAACTCAATCTACTACTTATGCTAGTAATTCTTATGTCTTATATTGGAGTTGTGATGCCAAAGTCCCAAAGAATGGTTGGAGCATGGCTCATCAGTGGTGTTCTGAGATTGGAATTTGATGCCTGGGGTTGTACTTGGAAGTTTTGGAGTGAGTTTAGGAAAACCTTTATAGATTCCTGGTGTACATGAGTATCAATATAGATGCCTACTTGGGAAGATGAGGTCTCAAGCCTTGGGGCTCCAGATAGACCGGTAGGATTTAAGACTGGTTCTAGAAATCAGGAAGGATGGCTAGAGGGTACTTGCACTTCGTTGGTGTTGTGATGTGGACTTTCAATGCCTGTTGTAGTCACTTGGGTGGTTTTATACTAGTCCAATAGAAGATGTTGTGGAAGGTACAGGAGCTAACACAGGGTGTTGTGGAGGATATGGTGAGCTGATTAAAAACCTATAAGAAACCTAATCAAAACTAAATTCAAGATGATGTTCCTTGAAGGATGTGAGTATGTTATGCCCCATATTATTATTATTAAATATAAATAATAATAATAATAAAATAATATCACGAATATAATAATTCTACTAAAATGGTCATAATAAATACTTATTGGAATAAATAATATCAAAGAAGTATATAATAATTATTTATTAGGGGGTCATAATAAGTATTTGTTATGGATATTTGGGTAAGTAAGAAGAATGGAAAAATAAGTAACCATAATTAATGGAGAAACCCTAAAGTATAATATATAATTAAATAATGGACCCTAGGGATTGGGTTCTTTACCATGAATAGACTCTATATAAAGAGAGAAAAGGACATGTCTTTTAGGAACATATCTCTTTGGTTGAATCCATAGAGAGAGTAAGGATCAAGATTCATTCGCATGGTCGTAGATTGGGGCTCGGGGGTGACTTGTTACTAAGGATTAGAGTAGCAAGGTCTACAATGGGGTGGAGAGTCATCCCCCACTTTGTATTGTTGTTGTGAGGTCAAGGATTAGGTTATGGCTACACTCCTCCCATCAATATTACAAGTAATTAAGGTCTTCATTCACAGGTAAGTTCCTCACCCCTATGAGTTGATTGAATGTCATTACATTTTTCCTTATTTATAGATTATCGATTATTTTCGGAAGTCCGTTTTCAGTGTCATTTTTTTTAAAACCACATAACTTTTCAAGCTCTTTCCATCCAGATCATCAATTTAAGTTTTTAAATCCACATTATCTACATATTTAATGTGGATTCTACAAGTACTGTCTTTTTTACCAGCAACAACTACTTCCAATGGAAATCTCATATGGAAGATTTATTAAGAAGTAAAGGCTTGTACCCGATTACCTTGGGAAAGGAAAAAGCACCCACTGATGTTGATAAGAAAGCCAAGTGGGATAATAGGAATGACGAAGCACGTGGACTAATCAGAATTTCCAACTCTCCTGATTTAAGGTACCACCTTCAAGATATTGATGACCCCAAAGAAGCTTGGTACACGATTGAATCTGTGTTTGGAAAACTCAATATTATTCAAGCACAACAGTTAGAAAATCAAATACTGACCTTGAGTCCAAATGGTTTTTCTTGCCTTGGAGACTATCTATCTAGGTTTAAAACACTTAGAATTTTATGTGAATAATGTAATATAAAGATGGAGGAGAAGCGTTGCATCTATCTTATTCTTTCTAAGCTAGGTAGTGCATATTCTGTGTTTGTATCTACCTTTTATGCCATGAAAGAGGCTCTAGGGGAAGAATCTTATGAAAAACCCACTCTTGAGTCCTTTTGTGCTTCTTTGATTCAAGAGGAAGATAAGCTTCTAGAATTTGGAGTGATCAACACTGTAGGTCCCTCCAACAAAGCCTTAGTTTCCTAGCAGAAAGATAAACCCAAGTATCCCAAGAAGCAACATCCTCGCTACAACAAAAAACAACATAAGGGTCCCAAACCTGCTCAGACAGCTTCAACTCCTACTGGTGACAAAGGAGAAAAATATAAAAGTAAAAATACTAACAAACATTGCAACTTTCGTGATAAACATGGTCGTGATGAGTCCAAATGTTTCAAGAAGATGGCATCTTTATAAGAAGCAATGAAGAAGCACAACATCAGTATTGATTCTACTTTTTCTTCTCACGAACATGCACTTTCTGCTTCTGGTTTCTCCTTCAATTCAATTTCTACTACTACTTCTTCTTCTGATGAGTGGATTATTGATTTAGGAGCATCTTATTATATGGCTAAGGATAAAGCCATATTTTCTGCTCTAAATGAATGTAACACCAAGAAAATATTTGTTGGTGATGATAGACCTCTTAGTGTTGTAGGATCTGGGATAGTTCAAGTAGATAATGGTCATTTCGATGATGTATTATGTGTTCCAAGTATTTCTTGTAACCTTCTATCAGTATATCAAATCACTCACTCATGTGAAGGTAAAACCGTCGAGTTTTCACCTCACCAAGTTGTAATCAAGGATCTAAAAGATCCTAAGCATGTTCTTGCAACTGGAATTGCTAATGATATTGCCAGGTTGTACAAGTTTGACAAGTTTGGGTCATAATATTTTTCATCAGTTTTTGTTTCTCATAGTGATGACTTGAGAAAACTTTGGCATGAACGGTTTGGTCATATAAACTATCGTTCATTGCAACAACTATGTAATCAATAGATGGTGACTGGTCTTCTTCTTGTTTCATGCAGAGATGGTGTTTGTGCTGGTTGTGTTCTCGGCAAACATCATCAGGATAGTTTTGACAAACTTGCCTCTTGGCACGCCTCGGGTCCTTTGCAGCTTGTTCATAGTGATTTGTGTGGTCCACTTTCTTCTCCTTCTTTTTCTGGGTGCAAGTATTTCTTAACTTTCATTGATGACTTCTCCAGACGTACTTGGGTTTACTTCTTAAAACTCAAGAGTGAAGTTTTTGGCCTACAAGGCCCTTGTAGAAAAGCAATCTGGACATCAAATTCAAAGGTTAAGAACATATAATGGAGGAAAATATGTGAACAATAATTTTACAAGCTACTGCACTACACAGGGAATCCAAATGCAACACATTGTTCCATATACACCACAACAAAATGGTGTCGCTAAGAGAAAGAACTGCACATTAAAAGAAATGGCTAATTGTATGATCCATTCTAAGGGATTAAGTCTAAAGTATTGGGCGAAAGCCATCAACTGTGCAAATTACATAGTAAATCACACTCCCACAAAGGCTCTTAAAAATATAACATTGGAAGAAGCTTGGACTAAAATTAAACTAGATGTAAGTCACTTTCGTGTATTTGGAAGTATAGCATGGGCTCACATTCTTGATGAAAAAAGGAAAGCATTGCAGCCTAAAAGTGAGAAGTGTGTATTTGTTGGTTATTCTGAAGATGTCAAAGGTTATAGACTTCTTAAACCACATTGTAATGAAATTATTCTTAGAAGAGATGTTAAATTTGATGAAAATATCTTGGCTTGCGAGCCTAATTTGGCGGTTGTGCCTTCTTTGGCCTGTGAGCCATCTTTGACATTTGTGCCTTCTTCTGTTCCTATTCTGGTTTCTTCTTCAGATGATGAAAGTGAGGATGAAAATCCACCTCCGCCTACTCACCCTCCTCTAGATGAGTCCTTTGAACCTGAATCAACACCAGCTCCACCACTTCCTAGATGGGTCTGTTCAACACGAGAAGCAACTGATGATTTTCTCAATGATCCTTCATATCAAAGTTGGACACGTTCACAGTTCCAACGAGCCTCTTCTCTTTTGGCTTAGGTTTCAGAAACTCATGATCTAGAGACATTTGCATAAGCTTTAGGTCATCCATATTGGGATACAACAATGAATGAAGAGTATCATTCTTTAATGGCAAACGATACTTGGGATCTTGTACCTCTTCCAAAAGGAAGAAAACTTGTTAGATACAAATGGGTATACATAAATAAGTATGCATCAGATGGAAGTGTTGAAAGACACAAGGCTCAGTTAGTTGCCAAAGGATTTTCCCAAGTTGAAGGAATTGACTATAATGAAACCTTTGCTCCTGTAGCAAAAATGAATTCCATCCACCTTGTTCTTTCCCTTGCTGCCTCACATAAATGGGAGGTCCATTAGATGGATGTTAAATCTGCCTTCTTGCACAGAGATTTGCAAGAATAAATCTACATGGAACAACCTCCTGGCTATGTCCAAAATGACTCTATCCTTGTTTGTCGCCTCAAGAAATATTTTTATGGTATCAAGAAAGCTCCCCGAGCTTGGTATGCCAAAATGGATATCTTTCTTATTGCCACTAGATTCTCTAGATTCCATTCTGATCCTAATGTCTATACCAAGAAAGTAGGAAGCCATCTCACAATCCTTGTCCTTTATGTTGATGACCTTATCCTTACTGGTAGTGACTCAAAACTTTTAAACTATGTGAAAACCATCCTTAAGAATAAATTTGAAATGACAGTCTTAGGCTTTTGCACTATTTCCTTGGCCTCCAGGTTTTGCAAACCAATGAAGGAATTTTTCTTTCCCAGTCTAAGTATTCTTGTGACCTTCTTCATCGCTTTCACATGGATGATTGTAAACCAACCCCTTCTCCCTTCCAGTATGGAGTCAAGCTTTCTGCCACCTGTACTTCTCCTGAAGTTGATGCCACCCTATACCGTCAGTTAGTTGGTAGCCTCTTATACTTGACTCATACCCATCCCGATATTTCCTTTGTTGTTGGTATTGTTGCTCGATATATGCAAACACCCCATGAAAGCCATTGGAAAATAACTAAAAGGATACTTCGCTATGTTCGTGGTACAACTTAGTTCGGGATACATTACAGTTCAGGGGGGACTCCTTTATTGGTTGGTTTTACTGATTCAGATTAGGCCAGCGACCTTGATGATCAGAAGTCTACTACAGGTTATGTTTTCAACCTTGGTTCAGGACCTCTCACTTGGGCCTGTAAGAAACAACATGCTATTGCACTTTCTTCAATAGAAGAAGAGTATCGAGCAATGGTAAATGCAACTCACGAAGCCCTGTGGCTTCGACAGATCCTTTCAGAGTTTGGATTCCAGCACCAGCATCCGACCAGCCTTTGGTGTGACAATTAGAGTTCCATCAAGATCGCCAAAGACCCAGTTCAACATCAACATAGCAAACACATCGAGCTACACATTCACTTCATCAGAAATCTCATTCATGATCAAGTTATTGAAGTTCTCTTTTTCCCTACAGAAGATCAAGTTGCAGACATTTTCACAAAGTCTCTTACAGAGGTGAAGTTTTCCAAACTTTGATCTATGTTAGAAGTTCAGGAAGTTGTCATTAAGGGGGGATAGGCTCTAATGTCTCCTTCCTTCTCCTATTGTGTCACTATTTTAAATCCTTCAATCCTATCCCAAGTTGTTCTTAAGGGGGGATGTTAGGATATTTAGACACTTAGGAGTTAGTTAAGATCTACTTGGTCTAAGATGTCGTTAGGTAAAAGTGTGTTTCTTAGTGTGTTTATTTAGTATGCATTAGTATGCATTTTTAGTTAGGAAATCCGACGGTCACGATATGTTCCCGACATAGAGTGATCTGATGGTTCATACTCTCCTTGATATTAACAACCATTGATCCATGTCTTAACACTCGATTGGTCCATGATCTCTATTTAAAGAGCATGGAGTGTCATTCTCCGATGAATGATTGTGAGAAACTCTCTTGTAAAATCTCTCTGTAATATTTTTCTTTGCATTAATAAACTGCTCCAAGTGGCCGCGTTGGCTAGGGCCGTGGATGTTTCCACATAGGGGTTTTACCACATGAAAACATCGGTGAGTTGATCTTTGATCTGGTTATGTGAGTGGTTACTGAAGGTGTTCGTCCTCTGTTGGAGTACCTGTGTTGTCGAACAACAAACTCTCTAAATATTAGACAAGGATGTGTGATAAGTTGTTGACTTTGGAAGAGTTGGCAGTTTCCTTTTCAAATATGTCTAAGGATAAGTCATCTAGATTAGAAAAAAAAATTGTGTGAATATTATAACACAACTTGGGAATTTGTTGAGGTATATTTTCTTTAGAAGAAGAAATTATAAAGGAATCCCGAGGGGACCTCATAAAAAAATGGAATCATATATTTCATCCCCAATCCTAGGAAACCTGAAACTATAATTAGTTGGAGATCAATCACCCTCCACAATGATTCTAGCGAAATCCTTATCCATGTGAGTCAAACACATCCACCCCAAAAGAGTTTGTCTAGAACATACAAGCTTCACTAGGGGACAATTTGTTCTAGATGATAACATCGTGATATTTGAAGTAACACATTGGGATAGATGCTCAATATATGACACATTGTTCATCAAAATAGAATTTGAGGCATCCTATGAAAGGGTCAACGAGCCCTTAATTTTGGAAATGAGTAAGGATTTAGGATTTGGACCCCTTTTCCTTGGCATTGAAGTAGCATGCATATTCATCAACCTATGCAAATACAATGAAGTGGGGACTTTTTGTTATCTATTTTTCAACATCACTTGTTTATTCTTTCTTTATGTAATTCTAGTTGAGAATTTGAGGTACCAAATATCTCATAGGGTGGTTCAAGATTTAATCAATTGAATTCTTGTCCCTAAACAAGAAGTTGGTAGTTCAACATCCTCAAGATCAAATCACTACTCAAGAAAATGATGAATTAGATGGAGGATGGATTCAATTTCTTCACAAGAATGCCATTAGGTCCATTGTATCCTAAAAGTCTCAACCCAATAAATCGATAAGTTATAATGTTACTCAAACTTTCAACAACCCACAACCTAAAATGTTGAGAAGGAGATGGTGTGGCACTACTAAAAAAATGCCTTAGATATTGTAATATGAGAGAAAATTTCCACCCCCTGTAGCATATAGATTTTTCACTTTATAGAACTCACATTTTCCTACTCACTAAGGAGGTCAAAATGTGACCCTCTTATGTGTTGTGTCCATGTGTGACTAGCTTACTGATGGCACACTACATCTCTATTATCCTTTTGTTCTGGGCCATCTTGTTTGAGTCCCCTTACCTTAGCCTAGATGTATGACCTCTTAGGGATGTATAGTACTTAGGGAGGGTCTTTAATATAATTAATATATATATATATATATATATATATGGTTAAGAACATGAGTTTCCTCCAAGTTCAAATCCAGAGGGGGGTAGGGTATGTATGCCTCCGTAGACTTTACTAGTCAAATCACTGGGCGAAGGGGGGTCCCTTGTCCCACAAACAAGGGGGTCTCATACACCAATTTTGTGTGGCTTGGCCGTGACCTTAAAAATAGATTATTATTATTATATATAATAATAATAATAATAATAATAAAACAATAAAACAAATAGAATAAAACTAAACATAAAAACTAAAAGAAAAGAACTAAAACCAAATTTCAATATTGAACTTGTGCCCATTCATGAGACGTATTGAACTCACACTCATTCATCAGATGTATCAGAGTAGAAGCTACTGCCGAGAAGCCAGAGTAGAGGAGACTGGGGCATGCTGCGACTCATGAGATGAAGGGAACAACAGAGAAGGAAGGAGACAAAGAATTAGGAAGGGTGTTGGAGTTACTTCACACATACCTAGGATTTATTATTCTTAAAGTTATTCCTTGTTTATTAGTCATAATTAGTCATTATATAGTCTCCTATATTTTAGGGGAGAATATTCCACCTCGAGAATATTCTCTTTTAGTTGACACTTCAATTTGACTAGTTGAGTTGAGTTTAGATGTTGCATTGGGATCATCACCATGATAATTCGACCTTGCCTTGTTATCATCACCAAAGTGGAAAATTAGCCTTGATTCTCTAAGTTAACTCATCACTATTCTTTGTTCAGTCAGTTAACTAAAGACTAGTTGACTAGTTAACTCAACTAGGTGGCAGTTCACTCCCGTAACTACCCGAGAGACTAGAATAGGTGGAAGTTCACTCCCGTAACTGCTGGTGTGTGTCCATATCACTATAGACCACCACTATGGTGAATTGGTTCACCTCAAATCAAACTCATTGAGATATAAAGAGTATATCATGTGTAAATTATTCATTATTCACAACGATTAATGAGAATTCTTCCATTCTTTCTCTCCTTCTTCTTTCTCCAATTCTCTCTACAAATGTGTGTATTATTGTTTAGATAGATATATTCTGTCCAGGTTCAACACATTTACATGGTATCAGAGCTGATAGACTGCTAAGAAAAAGCTACACCAAAATTTTTTGCAGGTACAAAAGATTGAAGATAACGGAAAGATGGAATTCCAAAAATAATTCATTCTTACACCTTACAACTATTTTACATGGAAGGAGAAAATAGCCATACATATCTGATACAAAGGGTTTTATAGGTTAACCATGAATACATATATAGAATAGACATCAACCATAGAAAAATCCAAGTACTTAAATGGCATGGATGAGGCACTCAGAACAATTTATAGTCTTATCTCTCTCGATCTCCTTTTTCACATATCTTCCTGTAAGACTCCAATTGAAGCCTGGAAAATATTGGAAGGGCTCTTTGGAAAACATGATGAGATGAGGGGATGCATGCTGGAGGTGGAGCTTCTCACATTGGATCCAAAAATCTTCGACAATATCCAAGATTTCTTTACAAAATTCAAGGATTTACTATCGCAACTCAAAGCTTGTGGGGTTGATAAATTGACAGAGGAGAAACAAATGGTTCTCACCATTCTCTCCAAGATTGGTCCTGAATTATCTGTATTCGTATCTACATTCCATACTATCAGATTCACCTTTGGATCCACCTGGAAGATGCCTTCTCTTGAGGAATTTATGGAATCCCTGACACAAGAGAAAACCAAGCTCATCAACATGGGCCAAATAAAAGGTCCAAAGGTGCATGCACTCATTGTGCAATATGGAAGCCAAAAATATCAGAAATATAAAGATAAATATAAGAGGAAATCTCATGCACATCCAAAGAAGTAAGGGTACACAAAACCTTTCACCGATGCCTCTAGATCCAAATGAGAAAAGGGAAGAAAAGGAGAGAAATGCACATACTGTCACAAGGGATTCCATTCGGAATCCACATGCATGAAAAAAAAAATAGATCTGATGTCTCAAATACTTTAGAAAAAAAAAATTGGAGATCTCATCCCCGAGGGTTCCAAGAAGAAGAAGCCAGAAGATCCAAATTCCAAGAAAGGAAATTCTAGCCATGCCTTGATTGCAATCAACCCCTCTCTCAATGCTTGGATCGTTGATTCAAGAGCATCACATCACATGGCTGCATTAGAAGAAGTCTATTCTTCTTTGGATACATGAAAAGGTCCTCCTATTCTGATGGGGGAAAACTCTTCTATCAAAGTCACTGGCAAAGGAAGGATTGAACTCACCAATGGAAGCTTCGAGAATGTGTTGCATGTTCCCAATCTTTCTGTCAACCTTCTCTCTGTGTATCAGATGACAAATTCCATCACCTAAAAGAAAGTTGTATTCAAACCAAATTCCGTGGACATATACGACATGAAAACCAACTCCAGGGTTGCTACCGGTGAGGTAAATCATCAGTCTAGATTGTATACATTTTTTGAATTCATTGAACTTGATTCTACTTTACTGCTTACTCATGTTGATCAAAGTAGTAGAATATGGTACAAAATATTTGGACATTTGAATTTCAGATACATGCAACAACTTAGCAAGAAAATATTAGTTGATGGTCTACCAGACATCCATTTATCCAAGGGAGTATGTGAGGGATGTGTTCTCGGAAAACACCCTCAAGATAAATTTGACAAGGTAAAGTCTCAGCGAGCTTCCACACCTTTAGATCTGATCCACAGTGACCTCATGGGTCCTTTTCCACATCCATCGATCAATAAAGTGAGGTTTTTTCTCATTTTTGTCGACGATTTCTCACGTTTTACATGGATCTACTTTCTCAGGAAAAAATCTGAGGTCTTTCAACACCTCAAAGATTTCAAAGATTTGGTTGAGACATAGTTCGGAAAGAATATCAAAGAATTCCGAACTGATAATGGGGGAGAGTATGTAAATCATGAGATCCATAATATTTTCCATGAGGCAGGGATTCAGTTGCAGCACACAGTTCCCTATACTCCACAACAAAACATAGTTGTTGAGCAGAAAAATAGATCTCTAAAGGAGATGGTATCTTGCATGTTGCATGCAAAGTCACTACCATAGAGACTATGGTTCGAAGAAATTAACTGTGCAACATACATCCAAAATATATCCCCTCATAGATCTTTCAAGGATAAGACCCCCTACGAGGCTTGGAGCAGCTTCAAACCGGAAGTGACCCACTTTCGTATTTTTGGTTCTCGTGCATGGGCCCACATTCCCTCTGAAAAGAGGAAGGCACTTGATCCATAGAGCATTGAGTGTATTGTTTTTGGATACCCTGACGGTGTGAAGGGATATTGTCTTATTGATATTTCCTTGGACCGGCTCATCATTGAGCATAGTGTCCAATTTGAGGAAAGTGTCTCACATGTACCTCAGTAGTCACATGCAGACACCTTCACTCTTCCACCTGTTCGAGATGATGATAATGCACATGCTAACTCTTCTTCAGATGATAGTTCTGATTTAGAGGACTCAAATGATTCAGATTTAGGTTTAGATTCAATATAGTCAGATGCAGATTCAGAGCATCCAGATGCAGTTGCAGATACAGAGCAGAGGCCCAAGTGGGCACAGACTACTCTTCAGGATGTAGGGGATCTCGTTGGTGATCTAGCCGATACTAGGGGGACTCGATATGATTTTGAGGAGCCTCTTGTTGCACTCAATGCCACTGAACCATTGCCCTCCAGGCATATTTTCTTGGTTCAGTCTTCCAATCCACAGTCTTATCGCAAGGCTGTTGGAAATCCCTTTTGAGAATCCACCATGCAGGAGGAGTACAACTCCCTCCTCAAGAACCAGACTTGGGATCTGGTTCCCCTTCCTTCTGGGAGGAAAATTGTCATATTTAGATGGGTCCACAGAACCAAGAGCATAGTAGATGGATAGATTAGTAGATACAAATCCAGGCTTGTCGCTAAAGGCTTTCAGTAGGTTCATGGTATTGACTATGATGAGACCTTCACTCCAGTAGCGAAGATGGATTCCATACAATTAGCACTTTCCATTACAGAAACAAAGGGATGGGAAGTCCATTAGATGGACATGAAGAATTCATTTATTCACGATGATCTCTCTGAGGAGATCTAGATGGAGCATCCCCAGGGATTTATGCAGGACTCATCTTTGGTTTGTCGACTGAAGAAGTCACTTTATGGCCTCAAGCAGGCTCCGAGGGCATGGTATGCCAAGATGGACTCCTACCTGTTGTCATAGAACTTTGTATGTTGTAAATCAGACCTGAATGTCTACATGGTCAGGATGACTTATTCACTTCTACTTTTAGTTTTGTATGTCGATGATTTGCTGATCACTAGGTGCTCGATTCTAGCGATTGCTACAGTCAAGAGGATTCTACATGACAGGTTTTTTATGATGGAAATGGGTCTACTACACTTCTTCCTTGGACTTGAGATCGGTCAGGATGCATAAGGCATCAAACTGTCTCAAGCCAAGTATGCATGAGATCTCCTTGAGAGATTTCACACGATAGACTGCAAGTCTACTCCAACTCCTTTCCTATCAGGATTCAAACTTGAGGATGGCAGGGAGACTCCACTGGTTGACATCACACTATACAGACAGCTAGTGGAGAGCTTGTTGTATCTCACACACTCCAGACCAGACCTCTCAAATAGAGTTGGTGCAGTTTCCAGGTTCATGCAGGAGTTGCATGAGCTACATTGGAAAGTTGCAAAGCATATCCTTCGATATGTATAGGGAACAATCACCTTTGGGATTCATTATACAACATAATCTACATTAGATCTCATTGGGTTTACTGATTCTGATTGGGCTGGAAATATAATTGATCACAAGTCCACATTTGGTTACTCACTCAGTCTTGGTTTTGGGCCTATCTCTTGGTCAAGCAAGAAGCAAGATTCCATTGCTCTATCTTCAGCCGAGGCAGAGTATGGAGGGGTAGTTAACATAACCATTCAGGCTATGTGGCTACAACATTTTCTCACTGAGTTGGGAATTCAGTTTCATCGGTCGATCGTCATATGGTGTGATGACCAGATCACTCTGAAGTTCTGTAGAGATCCAGTTCAGAGGCAGCGGATGAAGCACATTGATATCCACATGCACCACATCCGTGACTTGGTACACGAGGGGATCATCAACTTACAGTTATTTCCTTCAGCAGAACATACATCAGATATTTTCACCAAGACCTTCATTGAGCATAAATTCCATTCTCTGCGAGGTCATCTTGGAGTGAAGGACATAGTTGCCTAGCAACTATAGTTATTCTTTTTACATACATTGTACCATGAGGGGGTTTTTTCCCATGAGGTTTTGCCTCTTTCCTCACTTTATTTTCAATGTATATTTTGTACTTGGGTACCTAACATGGCCTCGTTGCCGGGATCCAATCTTTATTTTCACCATAGTGATGTTTAGTGGGGGTGTTGGAGTTACTTCACACACACCTAGGATTTATTTTTCCTAAAGTTATTCCTTGTTTATTAGTCATAATTAGTCATTATACAGTCTCCTATATTTTAGGGGAGAATATTCCACCTGGAGAATATTCTCTTTCAGTTGACACTTCAGTTTGACTAGTTGAGTTGAGTTTGTATGTTGCATTGGGATCATCACCATGCTAATTCGACCTTGCCTTAGTACAATCACTGGAGTGGCGCATTAGCCTTGATTCCCTAAGTTAACTCCTCACTACTTTATGTTCAGTCAGTTAATTGAAGACTAGTTGACTAGTTAACTCAACTAGCTGGCAGTTCACTCCCATAACTACCTGAGAGACTAGAATAGGTGGCAGTTCACTCCCGTAACTACTGGTGTGTTTCCATATCACTCTAGACCACCACTATGGCTCATTGGTTCACCTCAAGTCAAACTCATTGATATATACAGAGTATATCATATGTAAATTATTCATTATTCATAACGGTTAATGAGAATTCTTCCATTCTTTCTCTCCTTCTTCTTCTTTCTCCAATTCTCTTTGCAAATGTGTGTATTATTGTTTAGCTAGATATATTCTGTGTAGGTTCAACACATTTACAAAGGGAACTAGGCGACAAAGATCACAAGCATGGTTAGAGGTGAGATCGGAAGAGTCCAATTCTCTTTGCAAATGTGTGTATTATTGTTTAGCTAGATATATTCTGTGTAGGTTCAACACATTTACAAAGGGAACTAGGCGACAAAGATCACAAGCATGGTTAGAGAGAGCTTGCAGAGGGCAGTGAGAGAGAGAGAGCTCATGAAGGGCACCGACCATGAGAGAGAGCTTGCAGAGGGCACCAACTAGGAGAGAGATCTCGAGGGAAAGGTTAGGAAGGAGGCATAGCTCGTGGAGGGCACTGGGAGAGAGAGCTTGAGGGAAATGTAGGGCGAAGAGAATGGTAAGTTGTTGAATTTCTTTCTCTGTATTCTCATTTTTTTATAGCATTGCCATGTAGTCTCATGGATACCAAGAAGAAACCCTACCCATGCTTCACACTATTCTCCCTAATTTTAAGTGAATAACTACCTAAAAAAGGATGAAAATAAAAAATTGGATGAAAAATTTAGGCTAGAATGAGGGCCCAATTCTTCTTATGCTCTATTTGCATTGCATATGCCCATCCAACAAGAGAACAATAAAACTTAATTCTATAGTATAACCTTTAAAAATTTGGTAATGGGGTAGATTAATCCCCCTTTCATTAGCATCTAAGCATTGGCCCATAACCTAAAGTGAATTTCCTA
The DNA here is from genome assembly GCA_900067695.1 of Picea abies. Taxonomy (NCBI): domain Eukaryota; kingdom Viridiplantae; phylum Streptophyta; class Pinopsida; order Pinales; family Pinaceae; genus Picea; species Picea abies. Next base: position 36,497 of record CBVK0100043277.1, read on the forward strand.
CTACATTAATCCGTCAATTACACCTACTCTTGATAAAATATACAAATATAACCATCCCTTCAATGACCAAGTTCCACCTAGATGGTTCCTCCTATCCTCCCAATACCTCCCTTCATTTCATGGTAAGAATGCATGAATAACAACTAAGCAGGAATTAACTCAAATATGATGTCTGGAAGGTTTTCTAGCCCTGAGGTTTATGGACACAACTTTCATTTCTATTTAAGAATTTCAAACATAAATATCTCAATTACTCGAAGCATGTGGTTGCACCAAGATTAATAAGACTACAAAAAATTATGTACAATATTTCACACTCTGCTACAACTATAAAACGGTGGTGGAGGATAGTTCACATCATTCATTGACATTCGATTATCCTGATTTTGATTCTAATTATGATTTTGATTTTGGCCCTACTTTTTTCTCCCCCCTAAGTATACTATGAACATATTCTTTTAAATCTCTAATTAGAAGGTGAAAATATTTTATGGCATTCCTCGGTACAATGATTTTTTACCCTGGAAGAGTCACAATATACTAGTATTGTAGTATTATTATACTTATATAATAGAAAGAAAAGATGCAGGTCATGCCCCAAGTTCCTACATATCTC
>CBVK0100043278.1:0-37102 GCA_900067695.1 Picea abies
CATCAAAATTGGGAATGAATCTTCTCAAAAAGTTTATCTTTCCTAAAAAAGATTGATTTTTTTTTTTGTTCCTAGGAATATTAATTGTGTCTATAGCCTCAACTCATTTCGGGTCAACCTTGATTCCATCTTTTGACACTATATGACCCAAGAGCTTACCTTCTTGCATAGTTAAATGTGATTTCCTAGGGTTAAGAGACAAGACAAACTTTCTGCATTTTTCAAAGGTCTGCCTGAGGTGTAGTAGGTTTTCTGCATCAGAGTTAGAAAAAACCGTCAAATCATCGAGATAAATAACAAAAATAATATATTTCTCACCGAAAAATGCAATGTCCATCACTCTCTGGAAAGTAGCCCCTGCATTCATCAAACCAAATGGCAGTTTTTCATACATAAAATTTCCCCACAGAGTGGTAAACGCAGTATTTTCTCTGTCATCTTCATGGACAATGATTTGATTATATCCCGAAAAACCATCAATCATGGAAATCCTGTTAGCTCCAATTACCTTTTCTAGAACATGATCAATTTTCGGGAGTGGGTAGTTTTCTTTGAGGGACGATCGATTTAAGTTTCTTAAATCTACACAGTGCCTTATTTTGCCATTTTTCTTCGATTTAAGTTTCTTAAATCTACACAGTGCCTTATTTTGCCATTTTTCTTTCTAATGGGAACTAAATTCGTTACCCATTCGGAATACCTGAGTGGGATGAAATTTTTTCATCGAGAAGTTTCTTTACTTCCCTTACTATCATTGGCAGAAGAATAGGGTTTATTTGTTTGAGTTTCTTCCTTAAAGGTTTAATACCATGATTTAGAGGAATCTTATGTTCAATAACATAGGTGTCATAAGTTTTCAAATCATCATAAGACCAGGAAAAATCATCCTTGTACTTCCTAAGAAATTCAACATACTTACTTTTCATTTGGGTTGGAAGGTACTTTGANAATCATCATAAGACCAGGAAAAATCATCCTTGTACTTCCTAAGAAATTCAGCATACTTACTTTTCATTTGGGTTGGAAGGTACTTTGATATCTTGACCATTTTTGGATCTTCTCTAGTTCCCACATTACAATATTCAACTTCCTCAGGTTGAGGACGCAAGGTAGAATTTAAGGGAATGTCATCCTGGTCAAATAGTCTTTCTAAGGGGATAATGCCTCTGGGAATCTGATTTTTCTTAAGAACAAGAATACGGAGGTTCAAGATCTTGTCTTGGAATTTTTATGGACTCTCCCCTTCTTCCATAATCCACGTAGGATCATTCTGGTTTTCCTAATCTATGTGAGTTTCAGAAAACTCATCAGTCATCTCCAGGAACAATTTAATTTGTTCGTCGTCTTAAAACACTTACCAGTGTTCGGCATTGTTCGGGATCGAGGATCTATGTCTCATCTCTATGTGATACTTCAGTTTCAAGACAGTGGGTGATATGAAGGTTGCAACAGCCTTGGCCAAGGAATCAACTTGTTGGTTATCCATTCTAGGAATAGAGTGTATGTTAAAGGATGAGAAGAAATTGTCTATAATATCCCATGCACAATTCCTGTATGATCTCAACCTTGGGTGTTTAGCTTAATACTTTTGTTTCACTTGTTTTACAATAAGCTCTGCATCACCATAAACTATTAGATGTTCAATTTTTAACTTTCTCCCAGCTTCTAATTCTAAAAATAGAGCTTCGTATTCATAGTCATTATTCATATAATAAATATTCCATTGTAACCTAGAAGAGAAGGGAATAACATACTCATCACCTGGTGCTATGAACAAAACTCCAGATCCTACTCCTTCGTAGGATGAGGCACCATCGAAGAACATTTTCCACATTCCTTCTCTACTATTTACATTTTTCTTTGTTATTTCTAATTTTTTATTTTCTTCTTTTGTACATTCTTGAAAATAGTCATCTATATATAATATACAATTTCCTAAGTCCTGGTCAACAACATAGACTGGGTAATTATTGGGGTTTTGGGGGTCACTTACAGTATACGCCAGTCTAGTTTCTCTGTACAGTTGAGTGAATTGTCCACCAAAAATAGGGATCGTAGCGTAAGTCATGTCCAATTGAACTGATCCTCCTAATTTGGCACCCCAAGACTTGGATAGAAACATGTCGTACTTGGCAGGGACATCAACAATGACCACATCCATAAGGATACTTTTTACAAGGATTTGAGCAAGATTTAATACTAGATCCTTAATCATTCCAAGACACTTAACTTTTCTGGAATCAAACAAGTACAAGTCTTGATAGGGTCTAGTAATTTCGAGGCCCAATTTCTCCATAATAATTTTAGGCATTAAATTATGAGAGGCCCCAGAATCTAACATGTAGTTGTAGAGTAAATGGTCGTGCACAATTAGTGTAATATAAACTGGAGCAACATAATGCTTGGTTTTTTTGATGTACGGACCAAACATGATTGTAGGTATTTCATCTTGTAGATTAATAACATCTGCATGACATTCAGCATTAGAAAAATTTATCATTTTAGCAATTTGCTTTTTATAAATCGGATTTTTTGCAAGCTCAACTAGAGGCATGGGGATTTTAATTTTATTAACTTCATTTTCTAAACTAAAACCTCCAATTGTTTTTTCGATTTCTCTGGTTGGAACTTCTACTTCTATATTTTTCAGGTTTTTAGTTTGTGTTGCTCTTGTTTCAACTAGTTTTGTTCGGGTAACTTGTGTTTCAGTTGGCATTTTAGTAATTGCTACCTCATTTGTTTTATATCATGACAAAATATTTTTCGGTGGAACATTTGTAGGATCTTTTTCTCTAGGCCTTAAATCATACTTATGTTGGAGTTCAACCATTATTGAGTCGGCGAGCCCTTGATAGGCAATGTCTCCCATATTATTAATGATTTCCTCATTATTAAACAGGGATTATAGATCTAAAGACTTCTCATAATATTGTCTGGTTAAATGAGGCTCGAGATCATCATCACTAAGGTTGTTCAGATCTTATTCTAACTCCTCATAATTTTGCATGTCATCCCTCTGCATAAAATTTTCAGTTTTAAAAGGGGCTTGGATCTTTTGATCTTCATTTTTTATTTGTAGTTTTAAAAGGGGCTTGGATCTTTTGATCTTCATTTTTTATTTGTCTCTGTTGCATCTGGGGGTTAGGATTTATCTTGAGTTGATTCCTAACGTAAGTATCAAGTTTGTCTTGATCTAATTCCATTCTAGATATCTTGTTTGATAAATCTTTAATTATCTTGGCCATCTCATCCATTCTCTTATGCGGACTTCCTAGACCCGAATGATCATGCTTGTTCTTTAAAATGCTTAGGTTCTCTGGTTCCCATCTCGACCTTAGCTTTTAATTTCCTGGATTCCATCATATTAGATTCAATTTCTATGGCATCATCTTGCATTCTTGCTAGAGTGGTAGATCTTCTTTCTCTTAAGAAGAGGGTAAAGTCAGGTTCAAAATCCCATATAAAAGTTACCTTTGTCGCAGGTTGAGAGGGTTTGACTTCAGATGGCATTTTTTTGTACAGTTTGTTGAACCTCTAAGTAAATTCAAGAACTGATTCATAATTCCTTTTTATTAAAGCCACGAATTTGGTCAAATAATAGAGATGGTCCTTCTTCTCTCCCCATTGTCTTAGGAAGGTAGTTTCTAGATCATCATATGACTGTATGGAACCTACTGGAAGTCCTCGAAACCAGGTTCTCACTTGTCCTTCAAAGGTTTGTAATAACATCCTTGATTAAACATCCTCGTGTTTGATGCCAAGGATATCAACAAAATGATAAAAAAAAGGCAATGTGTTCAGTTGCAGTTAAATCTCCTTCTCCCATGAATTTTGGTAGGTTTTTTATATAATTTTTGGGAAAATCATGAAGGACAATAGGGAGGACCAGGGGAGTGTACCTAGAAACTAACTTGGAAAATATTATAGGAGGTGGAGCCTATCCTTTACCTTGTCCACCTGCCCCTCCACCTCCAGCACCACCAACACCAGCCATTAGAATTCTAGGAGATGAACTTCAGGGCCTAAATAGGGGATTTTCAAAAACTTCGAGGGATTGAAGTGGTGACGTTTCAACTACTTCAGAGTGTGGTGAAGGGAATTCGGTAAAAATACCTCCTCTTCCGATCTCACTTTGTTCCTAGGAATATTAATTGTGTCTATAGCCTCAACTCATTTCGGTTCAACCTTGATTCCATCTTTTGACACTATATGACCCAAGAGCTTACCTTCTTGCATAGTTAAATGTGATTTCTTAAGGTTAAGAGACAAGACAAACTTTCTGCATTTTTCGAAGGTCTGCCTGAGGTGTAGTAGGTTTTCTGCATCAGAGTTAGAAAAAACCGTCAAATCATCGAGATAAATAACAAAAATAATATATTTCTCACCTAAAAATGCAATGTCCATCACTCTTTGGAAAGTAGCCCCTGCATTCATCAAACCAAATGGCAGTTTTTCGTACATAAAATTTCCCCACAGAGTGGTAAACGCAGTATTTTCTCTGTCGTCTTCATGGACAATGATTTGATTATATCCCGAAAAACCATCAATCATGGACATCCTGTTAGCTCCAATTACCTTTTCTAGAACGTGATCAATTTTCAGGAGTGGGTAGTTTTCTTTGAGGGACGACCGATTTAAGTTTCTTAAATCTACACAGTGCCTTATTTTGCCATTTTTCTTTCTAATGGGAACTAAATTCGTTACCCATTCGGAATACCTGAGTGGGATGAATTTTTTTCATCGAGAAGTTTCTTTACTTCCCTTACTATCATTGGCAGAAAAATAGGGTTTATTTGTTTGAGTTTCTGCCTTAAAGGTTTAATACCATGATTTAGAGGAATCTTATGTTCAATAACATAGGTGTCATAAGTTTTCAAATCATCATAAGACGAGGAAAAATCATCCTTGTACTTCTTAAGAAATTCAGCATACTTACTTTTCATTTGGGTTGGAAGGTACTTTGATATCTTGACCATTCTAGATCTAAAGACTTCTCATAATATTGTCTGGTTAAATGAGGCTCGAGATCATCATCACTAAGGTTGTTCAGATCTTCTTCTAACTCCTCATAATTTTGCATGTCATCCCTCTGCATAAAATTTTTAGTTTTAAAAGGGGCTTGGATCTTTTGATCTTCATTTTCTATTTGTCTCTGTTGCATCTGGGGGTTAGGATTTATCTTGAGTTGATTCCTAACGTAAGTATCAGGTTTGTCTTGATTTAATTCCATTCTAGATATCTTGTTTGATAAATCTTTAATTATCTTGGCCATCTCATCCATTCTCTTATGCAGACTTCCTAGACCCGAATGATCATGCCTGTTCTTTAAAATGCTTAGGTTCTCTGGTTCCCATCTCGACCTTAGATTTTAATTTCCTGGATTCCATCATATTATATTCAATTTCTATGGCATCATCTTGCATTCTTTCTAGAGTGGTAGATCTTCTTTCTCTTAAGAAGAGGGTAAAGTCGGGTTCAAAATCCCGTATAAAAGTTACCTTTGTTGCAGGTTGAGAGGGTTTGACTTCAGATGGGATTTTTTTGTACAGTTTGTTGAACCTCTAAGCAAATTCAAGAACTGATTCATAATTCCTTTTTATTAAAGCCATAAATTCAGTCAAATAATAGAGATGGTCCTTCTTCTCTCCCCATTGTCTTAGGAAGGTAGTTTCTAGATCATCATATGACCGTATGGAACCTACTGGAAGTCCTCGGAACTAGGTTCTCACTTGTCCTTCAAAGGTTTGTAATAACATCCTTGATTAAACATCCTCATGTTTGATGCCAAGGATATCAATAAAATGATAAAAAAAGGCAATGTGTTCAGTTGCAGTTAAATCTCCTTCTCCCATGAATTTTGGTAGGTTTTTTATATAATTTTCGAGAAAATCATGAAGGACAACAGGGAGGACCAGGGGAGTGTACCTAGCAACTAACTTGGAAAATATTATAGGAGGTGGAGCCTATCCTTTACCTTGTCCACCTGCCCCTCCACCTCCGACACCACCAACACCAGCCATTAGAAGTCTAGGAGATGAACTTCAGGGCCTAAATAGGGGATTTTCAAAAACTTTGAGGGATTGAAGTGGTGACGTTTCAACTACTTCAGAGTGTGGTGAAGGGAATTCGGTAAAAATACCTCGAGGAGACGAAATATCTATAACGAGGGGGGAAAGGGAAATGTGGGTTGGTTTCCTCAGACTTACAATATGTATATACATGAGAACTGATAGGGGATGAATCGGGGTATAAAATATATTCTTCGGAGTTTCAGGAAACTGGAAATTTTCCTTCGGGAAGGAGATAAATGGAAGGATATCAATAAAAACAGGTATCGAAAGGGATTATTTGTTCTTACTTGTAAAAGTATCGGTCACTTCAATCTCAACCTTTATCTCGGGAACCCTTACCTTTGGAGCTTCGAGTCTAGCCTCAGGCTCACTAGTTGATGCCTTTGCAGAATGGATTAATTTAAATATTTCTTTAGGGGTTAGTTCTTCATTCTAAACCTTAGCATTAACTTGTGTAAATTTGGGTTGATAAACCTTACCTGTTGATGCAACATTCTTTTTGAGGTATCCCTTTGGTTTCAACAGCTTTTTGGGATCTGACACTGGTGTGGTCTGCTTATCGTCTGAATTTTTTCTGGTATTCTTTCGACAGAATGTCAGTTTTTTCTATGGTGGAGTCTCCAAGTGAAAGATAAAAAATAATCCTTACTTATGTATTCAATCTTTGTTCACCATCAAAGATAGAAATTTACCTTGTTGTTTTCCCAGGGAAAATAACTTCGTTTCTTCATCACTGGCAACGGTGCCAAAAAGATGTTGTTCCTGATATTAAACTTAAGGATTTGTTAGCCCTTGACCAAGTTTTGGAGAACCTTGGTCGTGTTTGACAATTTTTGGAACTTCGACAGGCTGGTTGAAGATGGAGTGCCCAGGCGAAGCGGAGATCACGGGATCTCACCCGTTTTTGCTAGCTTTTTGGGTTTAGGGTTTATGTAACAAATATGGGATGTCGGCCCATGGGTCTTACCCATGTTTTAGGCCCCTTTTGTAATATATAAATAAGTATCTAGGCGATGTAATAAGGAGTTAGTTTTAAGCCAGTGAGCAAAGTGAAAATAGTTGGAAATGCTTTGTGCATACTATGTGTTGAGAACTTGCAGAGCTAAGTGAAAGTGATTGTAAGAAGGCTATGTGTTGTGCCAAACTTGAGGAAGGAGGATCTAGCGAGGTGAGTGAATATATCATGTCCTATGCAGAGTGGTTTTTGTGGCTCTGTGCATGTATGAGGATTGAAAGAAGATAATAAAGAAGACAAAGAGTTAGTCGACATAGCCCCATGCAGGGAGTGAACCACATATATCTTGTGTTGTGATTGCTTTGTGTTATTGATGTGATTTATGCTTATCATTGAGTATTTATATATGTTGTATACATCTGATGAAGTATCTTAGTTCTTAGTGATATGAATGAATTCTAGATCTGATCTATTTCTATGTTTTAAGTGCTTGGATGTGTTAGATCTTGTTGAATACTGCGTTGTTCTGTAATTAGGGTTTTACCTGTGATGTGGATAAAGGGATAAATACTAATGAGTATTAACTGCTAAGTTCTCTGTTAACTATTTTGATCATAGATCTATGTCCCATCTAGGTTGTAGACACTTGAGTCCTAAAACCCCCCTGCCTCTACCTCAAGTGAGACTCCATCTGCTTCGCAGGTGTTGCCGAAAAGGGTCAGTAATTAGGGTTTTGTTGGTGCGATGTTGAAACACTGAAACTCAGGTCTGCCCCTATGCCAAAAAATGGTTCTATTGTCAGTACCTAAAACTGTGATTGCTAGGAACTGAGGAAAAGAGAAAGCTCCATGCTTATATCTGTTGTTGTAGTGCGCAGTACTCTACTTGACTTTTGAAGCTTCCTACCAAGAAGAGAAGTCTGATCTAAAGAAAAGAGGTAAGATATTAAATCTTGGTGCTCTGATAAAGGTACGATAAGTGGAAATTTTTGTTTTGAAAGAATGGATCTAGGTATATTTGATAGATTTTTTCCTAATCTAAAAACTAGGGCACAACTAGAAGAAAGAAGATGTGATATGAATAGATATGATAGAAATAGTGAAAGATATGTTATCCCTATGCATAGAAAGAATTGTTGGACTAACAAGTGGATGCAGGACCCTAGAAATAATTTTTTGTAGGTCTATCATTGTGATCCCAATGCGTAGTACAGGAAAGGTTGGGGATTGTTTAAGATAAAGAGAGGATTGAATCTTTGTTATAGTTGCAGAAGACCAGGACATCTTGCTAAGGAATGCCTGGGTAGAAGTCTTATTTTCCTTTGTTGTAAAGCTACTGGACATGAAGTTTTAGATTTCCCTAGAATGATTGCTAAAGTTGAAAAGATGAACATGAGACAAGAAAACTATAAGGAAGGTCAAAAGACTAAGAATCTGCCAAAGAACCAGAAAGAATATGAGGCTATATTATTGCAAATGAAAGAAACACTAAATGATCATAGAGACATCAGTTTATCAAAGATCTTAAAAGAGAAAGAGTGCATAGAAACAAGAATAGGAAACTTCGACATAGACTGTGTATTGGATGTAGAAACACAGGTGAACATTATGCCATAAAGTACTTGGGAAATTTCGGGAAAGCCTGCTATGATTCCTTCATTGGGAGGAATAGGATTGTTTAAAGGAAACATGATAACCCTATGTTGAAGACTTACTCATGTGCCTATGAATGCTCATGGAACATCGATAGAAGAAGGATTCGAGGTCATTAAGTTTTTTGAGAACAATGCCCCTTTCACACTTTTGTTAGGAAGGACTTGGATTGAGAGAGCTCAGATTTGAAGGAGAGAAGAAGAGGAAGCTATAGAACAGAAAAAGAAAGAATTAAGGGATTTCATGGCTAACGGAATAACTCACTTAATATAAGAACAAGAGGACAAGTTGAAGCAACTGAGTGCTAGAGACTTAGCTGTTGAAGTTGAAAGAACACAAGAAGGCTTAAAGAACTTATCCATGCAGAAGAGTAGAGAACCTACTCTAGAAATAGTAAGAGAAGAAGTATTATCCTTGAACCTTGTGAAAGATCCCCAACAGTGCAAAGTTACTATACTAAGAGCAAATAAAAACAAGAATGGAAAGAGGACTCCAGAGACACATATCACAAGGAAGAAAGAAAGGAAGCACGGTAAGAAGAAAGAAAATCTAGAAAAATTGTAGGAGGTTCCAGAGAGGACTTCACAGAAGGAAGGTTTGCAGAACTTGAACCTCGCTGGAATAGAAGAACAACACCGACTGGAACTTCGCCACAGCGAAGCAATGTGACTGTTTTGAGGCATCCCAACTATTAGAACGACACTCCAAAATGGCTAGAATCGCAATTATTTCCAGAATGTTTGCCATTGGACCGTTGGAACCGTGTGATAACGGATGGAATTGTATTGATTGAGGCATTCCTACCCATTGGAGGAGTTTGTTACGATGTTATCTATTTAACCCATCGAATGTCTTACCAGGGACACTTTTTCCAATTAGGATTATTCAAGCCCATAGAGAACTAATTTCTTTCGCGCAGTTCTTATTGAGACCTCGCCACTTGTTATGATTACCTTGAGTGTTTGTCCACCTACCCGAGATATCTAATATCGATCATGTATGTTAGGTGACCTTAGCATAGTATAGAAATCCATCAAATATATCCTAATAGACCTCATGGATGAGAAGGTCCTTTCCATAGGAGTAGAGGCCTCGTTGACGAGAGGAGTGGAAGCATCCCCATTGACTGCACGTCGATTTGGGCCATCCCAAACTACGACAGTGAAACAAAGCAAGCATCACAATGACTTGGAAAACACGAAGCTCATCCCATCAATCTTTCCCCTCTATACCCCTCCTCTAGCTGGCATGGTTAGTCATGATATCATCCCAAGAGACTTCGACTATACACTGATCATTGCGTACCTCACGAAGGGGATACACATAGTTGGATTGTAGTTAGGATAGATTATGACGCTAAAGATTAGTGATTTCAACTTGGGAGACTGCAAGAATTATGGAATGATCTTCCCACACAAGTACTTTACCAAGACAATGGGGAAGAATTCAAAGATAATCCCCCAGCTGTGGACCATGGACATCGCAAGATCAACAATCCTTAACGTGATGAATATACCACACTTCGACAGACATTTGGAGGTTAACATGTGCATTAAAATCCTCATGTCATGCTACCATGGTGGTTACACTTGGTTGGATCTATGTATCACTGTAGATCCAACGATGATCCATCGGATCACCGGATTGAGCATGCAAGGACTCGACCCTTAGGATATTTACCTAGGGAAGGTTGCATATCGTTCCTTGGTACAGCGCATAAAAGACACTTACGATGATGTAGATAAGGGGAAGTGAGGCTACAAGGTAGCCTCCATCCAAAATGGCACAGTGCGCCTAGCTTGCCAATTGATCACTGGTAAGCTTGTCAGGAAGAACAGACCAACGTAGGTCACGAGGTTTGTTGTTGACCTTACAGGCAAATGAGTTGAAGGGATGAAAATGAATGGGTGAGCTACCTCATCAACCAGTTGGAGCAATATTTCCGTGAAGCACAGGACCAGGGCTACAAGTTTCATTTTAGTTGGTTGTTGATTCTCATTTCCTTCATCGCTTAGGAGATGCTAAAAGGAGAGACCTTCCCTAAAATTGAGTCATCTTAACCACTGGTCATGAAGTTCACTATGCTCTGGTATTCGAGTGACATGGAAAAACAATGGCAATCCAATGCAGTGTTGCACACATATTATTTACAAATAAAGGGGGCCATTGTATCTTTCCCTTGCATGACGTCGAATACTCTACACAGGTTTAGGCCACTTGTGAAGTTCTGCATAGATAGGCATTCCATTTACATCACTGCACATGGGGACGAACACAAGGAAGAGCTCCAGTCCTATTACAAACTCATAGAGGAGGACATGGAAGAAATAACCAAGGAATGGCCTGAAAATTTCCTTGTACTGATTGAACGGAAAGAACTCTCTGACCCCGACCTCATCGGAAGTACTGTAGTCACTCGAGAAGAGTATGATGGGCCCAACAACAATAGAAGGAAGAAGAAGGAATAAGTATAGGAAATGAACAATGCATCAAAGGAAACTACACCAGATTCACCAGGAGGAGGAGGAGATGACGAAGTAGACCAGGAAGAGAATGAAGGGGAAGAAAACAAAAAGAAACATGGAAAAGTGACACCGCCTAAGGATCCCATCATGGAGGCTGAGACATCCAAGAAAATAAAGGTTTCCCCGAAGAAACCATCAGCACGGAAGAAGTCATGAGAAAATAAACCTCCATTACAGACTGTTCTCATGGTGGATGATATTGACCTCATCATCATCGTTGTATCAGATACCTCAAGGGACATTTTGTAGCAAAGAAAATCCAAACAGGAGACAATGTTTGACAGGATCGAGGCAGAGATCAAATGGGTACAACAGGTTGTTTATTCGAGCCACACAGTGTATACTATGTCGTTGTCATCAAGGGGCATAGAAGTAGGAGATGAGCCTGCCCAGCTAGGAAGATTAACAGATTTAACATAGGCTCACCTTCGTTAGGTCCAGGAGGAAAAGGAGTAGGCCATAGAGGCATTAAATCAAGCAAAGTAGGAAGCTTTAGAGAAATGTTGGGTTGCGCAACAAGAGAAAGATGACCTCCAGGTGAATTTTGCAGAGGATATAGTGCAGATCCAAAAGGAAAAAGAACATGTGCTCACAAAACAGATGGGAGTCAAGGAGGCAGTCACCAGATAAATTCACTCTATTTCAGGCCTTGCACAGATAGAAGAAGACATAGTGGAGAGTCAAGTGGAGAAGCTCGTTCAAGATATTCAACAACTTCAAGCAAGAGTGGCAGAAATGGAACTGCAAGCAGTGCCAAGCACTCTGCAGGAAGTGCGAGACTAGAGAGAAGAAACTACCAGGAGCGCAGTAGAAAGAATCAAGGCATTGGCCTCGGAATGTAAGAAATTAAGCAATCTAAGTGCACAGACTTATGAACACCTTGCAAAGGACCCAGAACTAAGGACATTGGAGTTACAGCTCTAGGAAGAAAATCAACAAGCAATGACAATGCAAGAACATTTGAAGGTATTGTCAGTGGTCGAGAAGATGAAAAGGTCACAATAATAGTGCACAGTTCAGAAAAAGGTCCATGCCATCCATAGTAAAGTCATGGAAGTGACCCAGAGACTCCAGTCAGTACAGGATGAAGCCTGCACACTTTTTGAGGAGATAGAGGGACAAGGAGCATAGCTAGAAAAAGTAGTCACCTCGGTGGAACAATGCTTGGAAGGAATGGTCACAGAGAAATTCATCCAAGAGTTCGATGAGGAGGAGACTCTGGCAAAGTAGCAAGTTGAGGCAACTCGAGCCAAGATCGAGGCCTTCGAAGTAGAGTTTCCCAGGTCAGAGTGACTCGGGACAAGTCACAGGTGAGTGTTAGGGGCATGTTGTCCTTCGACCAAGTTTTGGAGAACCTTGGTTGTGTTTGACCATTTTTGTGACTTCAATAGGCTAGTCGAAGACGAAACGCCCAGGTGAAAGGAGATCACGGGAGCTCGCCCCTTTTGGAGGGATTTTTGGGTTTAGGGTTTATGTAATGGGTATGTTATGTCGGCCCATGAGTCTTACCCATGTTTTAGGCCCCTTTTGTAATATATAAATAAGTAGCTAGGCGATGTAAGAAGGAGTCAGTTGTAAGCCAGTGAGCTAAGTGAAAATAGTTGTAAATGCTTTGTGCATAATGTGTGTTGAGAACTTGCAGAGCTAAGTGCAAGTGATTGTAAGAAGGCTCTGTGTTGTGCCAAACTCAGGGAAGGAGGATATGGAAAGGTGCACGTAGATATCCTATCCTATCCAGAGTGGGTTTTGTGGCTCTGTGCATGTAAGAGGATTGAAAGAAGATAATAAGGAAGACAAAGAGTTGGTGGACATAGCCCCACGCTAGGGGTGAACCACGTGTATCCTGTGTTGTGATTGCTTTGTGTTATTGATGTGATTTATGCTTAGTATTGAATATTTATATATGTTAGATACATCTGATGGAGTATCTTAGTGCTTAGTGATATGAATGAATGCTAGATCTGATATATTTCTATGTGCTAAGTGCTTCGATGTGTTAGATCTTGTTGAATACTACATTGTTTTGTAATTAGGGTTTTACTTGCGATGTGTATAAAAGGATAAATACTAATGAGTATTAACTGCTAAGTGCTTTGTTAAGTATTGTGATCAAAGATCTATGTCTCAGCTAGGTTGCATACATTTGAGTCTTACAACAACCCCTTCCTCTACCTTGGGTGAGACTTCATTTGCTTCGCAGGTGTTGCCAAAAGAGCCGGTGGTTAGGGTTTTGTCGGTGCGTTGTTGAAGCATTGAACCTTGGGTCTACGCCTGTGCCAATAGGCTCAAAGAGTAATGTCAAGCATCCATAATGTTTAAAGAGAATTTTTTAACAAAGTGTTTTTTCTACCTTTGGTTATATAAGAAATGATCCCTAAATGAAATTAATAATAGGACAGTACAGAGGTCGTATTTCGTTGTCTGAGTCACACTTATAATATCAAATGGTGTGGGAGAAACTTACAAAAACATTAAACAAAGCTAGGCATCAATGGAAGATGATTCTCACCTTGTTTGCAGTAGAAGGAAGTAAAGAGTGCACCCTTGAACAAGATATGAGATGCAGTAATTCAAATAGCTTGCAAGTCTTGTTTTACTTATAGTAAACACAGAGGAAAATTTTCTTACTTAATGAATTGTTGATATAATGTGATTACAATAGTTGTGATACTAAATTGCAATCAATCACTTCTTAAGGAATTACATAAAGGAATTAAAAGATATGGAAATAGAGAAGAAACACACAACTCAAACTGGAAAAAAAAATGAGAATCTCTATCTGCACTTGTATTGATACTAAAAAAGGAGAGTTTTCTATATTACATCCGACAAGAAGCAGCCTTGAATGAATCTTGAATCTACGTATTTATACAAAAACTGTCACAACTCAAAATGGTTGGACTTCTTTCAATGAAAATAACATATATTTGAAAAAGATAACAACATGTAAAAATCTGATGAGTTCTGCTAGTGTTCTCCTCTGTGTCTTCATATGCTGGGAAAAAATTCCTCTTTTATTTAATCTTTTTAGGCTTGACATAGTTGTCATCTGACCTCCTTAATAATTTGGCATACTATCGTGGTCATTTTTATATGTTTCCATATGTCCCTCCAGATATATTCGGCAATGTAATGAGGCACAATCGGGATCAGTGAGAGATGATAATCGGATGATTAGCATTGCATGGCTCGTCAAGGAATGCATAACATGCATAATAAAAGTAACCATTTGTGGGAAGGATGACGATGGAACAGGCGTAATATGTTGAATTAGGGATAGGTGAAGATTTAGAATGTGAATGAATGCGATAAGTGGTTGTAGGAAGGTGAAATATAGGGAGCGTAAAAAGAAAGGGCATTGTGCATGTTTCCTTATTTTCTTCCATATATGCTTGATTTCCCATGTTCGATACATTGGTTGCATATATTCAATAATTCCACTATGAACTTGGAGGGCTCAATCGATTCATTTACCTCAAAAGTGAATAATATCCTCTCTACCTGAGGCAATGTTTCTCGGATCCACTTTATTTCCTGAGTTGTGGCTTGAGGTTGTGAGCTTGGACTTACTAGCCACCTATTGATCTTAAGAATATCAATTTTACTCATTTCCTGAATGGTCGTCATAGTTT
The DNA here is from genome assembly GCA_900067695.1 of Picea abies. Taxonomy (NCBI): domain Eukaryota; kingdom Viridiplantae; phylum Streptophyta; class Pinopsida; order Pinales; family Pinaceae; genus Picea; species Picea abies. The sequence continues at coordinate 14,836 of CBVK0100043278.1, forward strand.
CTTCCTCACCCTTCATGGAATTCTGTTGATTTATTTTAATATTCATTTTCCCCAAGGCCTTTGCGATACCATTTCCCTCAAAATAAATTAGTCTCTTGTCTAATCACGACAATTCTTCTTGGAAATCATCTTTTACTTCCTTGGCTAATATTTTTCTCTCTACCAAATTTGTTCCCCACACCTTCAGGGCCATATCACCTCGTAATTGTTCAAAAGGAGAGAGCATAGGAAAATCAGGGGCATTATCTTTATGAACCAATATGATGGCTTCTTGAAACCTAGATCGGGTTGAGAGAGCTTTTGTTTCCTTAATATATATATCCTTTAGAGCAAGTTCTACTGCCTAGTAGCACTTTTGGATGGCATCAACCTTCATAAAAAGGTCTTGTTGGGCCATTTCCAATTTTTCGTTTATTTCCACTCCTTGAGTCTAGAAGGCTGAGATATATACTGAGGTACCTTTGGTTAGGTCTAATATGGCTTGCAATTTCCCTATCAATTCATCACGTTGAGTGACCAATCCTTGGTTGGCCTATGAATTTCGATGGAGCTCCTCGAGGTTAGCCTACAACTGTTGGATTTGCTGTCGATCATGAGCTCTGATTTTCTCAAATTCTTGGCTCATCTTATTCATTATAGTCTGTTCCATGGCCTGTATTTGAATTTTCAAGTTCTCTACCAATAGGCACTTATGTCATAGTTGTTCGGCCAAATTGTCTATATACCATTGATTGGTCATGGCAAAAGCACTTAATGAACCTGTGACTTCCTTTACGAATTCTGGAGCATCTTGATTATTTCCATCATATAAAATTCTCTGCCTTTTGGTTATCACTCCATCTTTCTAGTGTGATTCCCTTTTCACGATGGCCTTCCTCTGTTTACTAAAGAAGAAATTCAAAGGAGACATCTTCAAGTGAGATGGGGGTATGATCGTCTACAAAGACAATTTTGGAATTAGGATTTCTGAGGCTGAATTGTAGAGGTGTCAATGACATAATAGGAGTACCAATCTCCATATATTGTTGTTGTTTTTTTGTATTTGAGGTACCAACAGGGGTGGTTGGAGAAGAAGGAGACACCATTTTTCCTTATTTTAGGAAGGCTTCGAGCTAAGCCTTTTCCTGAGGGCCTAGTGGACTTGAAAATGAGGCATCTAATTTCTCAATCAATACCTCCGAGCTCTTTGGGGATTTTTAAAATTTATGCTTACCAGAGTGATTGGTTTCAGATTTTGTTGAATTGGCTTCCTGAGAAGGGGGAGTGACTACTTTCTCCCCTTGTAGTACCTTTGGTAGGTTGTTCCGCCTGTGTTTTTGAAAGATGATAAACCAGCTTGTTGATCTAGGGGAAAGGTTTGGAACCTGTTATGTACCTCCTCATAAGACTTAACTCCCCTAAATATTTCATCACACGGGGAGCTTTCGTGCACATATATTTTCATGTTGAACTGAGCTAGGTGATTTTCCACAACCTTGCGTGGGTCATGTCATTTGAATTTGATGTCAAATGATTTGACATCATCCAAAGTGGCAGCCTCCACTTTGGAGTGACCAAAATCCAGTAATAAAAACATGCCAACCTGAATGGGGAAAGTCGGCCATACCTTTTTCTGTGTTGCCTTTAGCTCCTTATTGATGCCTCTTGTTACTGTCTGGTAGGCCACTTTCGTGTATACTATCCATTTGGGAAAAAATCATGGGATAGCATGGGGGGGGACTGAAAACCCAAAAAATTTGATATAGGAGAAGTTCTCCTCAATAAACCGATCTACTAGCTTACCCAGATTCCCCATAATCCGGTCTAAAATTTGAGGTGGGTGGCCATATAGGGCTATGTGAACATGAATCACAACATTGTGGTAGATTTCATAAAATAAATCCTTGGATTTTTCTTCCCATATCTTGGAATGGTAGAAATGAATGGGATCGGCACTGGCTGGAGTCCAGCTCCAATTCATCAATGGAAAGGTGTCATAAAACATATGACGTCCATGATATATGCCGACATATAAAAGGGGGCAGGTTGTCCCTTTGACTTCATTGTTTTATAGTCTGCAATCTCTTTGGCCAAGTTATCGGACAACATTTTGGCCCAATTGAAAGTAAAACCCTATGTTACCTCATGCATGATGGATACCCATTCCACCGAGAAATGTGTGGGATTCTTCTTTCCAAAAAATAGACATAGAATTAGGGTTACCTACACCATGGGAACGTCAAGATACATTGTGGCATATATACCATGAACGTCAGTTCTTAATTTCTCCTGGTTCCTCCACCAAGAATTGATTATCTCGGGACAATTCCTGGCATATTGGATGCACTCCTTTTGCTCGAACTCTAGAATGAATGTAGCATTGAATGTAAATTTAGGATTAGGGAATATTTTTTACATTACTTGCATATGTTTTGGTTGGAAAGAGCTGACAACGACCTTCTGATGGTTGACAATGCTCCCAGTTTGGATGTCAATGTGCTCTAAGTCCCATCTTATCATGTCGTTATAAGGCATGAGTCTCAGTCGTGCTGCTATTTTGTGCAGTTCCAACTACACTATATGTCTGAGTTTAGCTATGTAAGTATCTTCTTCTTCTTCAGCAGAGTCCTCTAGACAGTTGATGATTTCATGTTCCAGAACCTTGAACACCTGCATCCAATATTTAACAGTGTTCATGGATCGTGGCGTGGTGTCCGACAGAATGTTCGCATTTGGGTTTGAATCCTCGCCAGCCGCATCGGGATTTTCATTATTTTTCGTGGCACCATAACTTCTAAGGAGATAGAGTGAAATTACCTGTTTGTAGAGAAAACTCGTGAATCCTTTAAATAGATAAAGCTTGCTAATTGCAGAAAATGAAAATGAATTCAAAATCGAAGTGCTTTTATTCAAAACAGAGTCATTGTTTTTCGTATAACTTCTCTCGCAAAAAATTTATTAACGTTTGATAGGAAAGTCTACCTGGAAATCCGCAATCTGCGTTTGAATCATTATCCTTAACTAGTCATAAATGCCACCAACACTTCAATGGTTCATGTTCAGGATTTTTCAATGTGACAGAGTGGGAACCTCTTGAATCCCGAACCCGCAAAAAGATTAATCTTTGAATAATCACTTGTAAACTTTTAATTAATCACATTTAATATGGCCCGTTAGCTTCAAGTGTTTTGGAAGTTCGGACTCTGGAGATTTTAGGATATGATATAGGGGAAACGCCCGAAATCCAAACCATGGGGTCATTAATTATCTCCTGGTCGTGATTAACTTAATCATTTAATGGTTAATACTTCGGCATTTTGGTACTTTGGTGATTTGTGAATTAGTTCTTTCTCAGAATACCTAAGGATCATCTCCTGCAGTGACGTGTCAAGGAAAGGGAGGTGCCATGTATCAACTTGGGAAAGACTCGGAAGGTACACGTGTCTTACAACTTGTGCCCTTTCTAAAAAGTTTTAGGAAGAGCAATGAGAAGACACTTTCGGGTTTTGTAGCTTCGAGGTTTTTATTGTCAATACTTGTTGCAACATCTGAAGCGTGCATCTTCGAAGTGACCGTTAGAGACTCACCTCTTTAAAAATTAGGCAGATCCAAAACTCCAGAGGTATTAGGATCGTTCCATAAAACAGAAAAACTTCATCGACGACGAACATTGTGTGTGTCTTATTATTATCTAACCAGCAATGAATTGGATTTAAATTTTAAAATGTCATTTACGAGGTTCACGCTTTCTTTGGGGTAAAATTCATATTTTCGGGAGGTGAAAAATAGAAATCTTCAAAGCTCAAAATTGTGTTCCAACACAATGCATAGTCTAAGAGTACCATCCTTTTTCTTCACAAATAGTATCGGTTCTCCCCAAGAAGACACAATTGGTTAAGTATACCCTTTGTCTAACAATTCTTGTATTTTCATTTTCATCTACATCAACTTAGGCGTACTCATTCTAGATGGAGCTGTTGATATAGGTGAAGAACTAAGAATAATATCAATTGGGAAATCAATATCTCTCTTAGGATGTAAGTTGGGTATCTCCTCTAGAAAAACATCCTTAAATTACTGGAGTATTGGATAGTCTTCAAACTTTGACTCTTTGTTTTTTGTTGACTCAAATACATGAACTTCATATAACTTGCAACCTTTTCTGAAGCTCCTTTTTAGCTGTAAGGCTGAAATCTATCTAATAGAGATGGATTTCATAGTGCCTTTCACTAAAATTGGATTCCCTTCATTATATATACATTCAAAGGTCTCAATGCAGTAGTCCAACTTTAATTTATGTGTTGTTAACCAATCCATGCCATATAAAACATCATATGAACCTAAGGATAAAATATTCAAATTCACCCTTGTGAGTAGTCCATTCATTTCCACTAAGAATTCTATCAATTCACTGATCTTTCTCTTAAATCATTTAGCAAATTGATATAACCAAAAAAAATTATGCTTCCTTTTTCTGAAGAATACATGACTGAACAATTTTAGGTCCAACGTAGCTATGGCTGGATCCCAAATCAATTAAAATAGAAATATGTTTCTTAGAAATATTACCATCAACTTCCACCATTGATGCTTGGAAGTCTGCTTGTCGATCCTCCAATGTAGCATATATTTTAGGAATAGTCTTTGCTACATCATTCACTGTTGTGGGTTCTTGTATATTGTAGGTAGTCTTATTATTTTCCCTCCTATGAGGACACTCCCTAAGCGAATTATCTTCTATGCATCCCCACCAACACTTCAGAGGCCCTTTCCAAGGCTCCATTGGCCTTCTCACTATCGACTCTGATAATTTGGTTCCACTCCGAGATAGAAATTTTTTCTAGAAGCTACTTCGTGCCAGATAATTTGGCTTAAAAATTCTTGATTGGTTCTTATACTATGGAGGCTTAAATCCTTTCTTCATTTACTAAAAATTCTCCATTTTCTTTTCTTTCCAAATCTTGTTGAATTTTGGTTTATTCTTTCTTTGTTCACAATAGTAATTAGCCTTTTTTATTATATCATCGAGTGTCTTAGGCTCATAAAATTAAATCTTGTCTTTGTAATATTGAGGCAACCCACTAAGGAAACATTGAAGTTTCACTTTTTCATCTTTTATGTATGGACCATACCTTAGTAGTTCCAAAAACTTACTTGCATAGTCATCCATGCTTGATTGACCCAATTTCATTTCATGAAATTCCTTAATTTATCCATCATAATAAATTTTTGACAGATATTTTTGATGGAAGTAATTTTTAAATAGCTTCCAAGTGATTTTCATTTCACTAATCTTCTTTACATTCTTGAGATCTTCCCACCAGATGGATGCTCTTCCATTCATGTTGTAAATGGCCACTCTAGCCTTCATGTTGCCAGAGTAATCATGTACCTGAAAATAAATTTTCATTCCAAGAATCCATGCCTCATATTCTTCACCAGACTTCAACTTACCATTAAAGGTAAGTGGTTTTATCTTTCATAACTCCCCCTGTAAGTAGTCTTTCAAAAAATTATTTTTCTCATGTATAGAAGAAGGTTTTGATCCATTACTGATGGAATCATCAAAAGTAGCTATGTTTCAACTTGAAATATTTAATATTTTATAAGTATCATCACTAGTGGCCCAATCCTTCGTGCTAAGAGACCTCTCTCTTGAGGAATTTTACTAGTGTTACTTGATATCTATCTTTGATTCATGTTTTTCTTAATTCTAGCCAATATTTGAAATAAAAGAGCATTTAGTTAATTCTTTTATTCTCAAGATTTGATAATCTTCTCATTATATGCTCTATAACTTTGAAGTTCCACCCTGATACTTCTCATAGTCTCTGGCATGTCTGGAGGAGACTTCACATTTCTCCTCTCATGAGTCTCAGTTTCTTGGATATGTGGTAAATCTTCCATAATGTTTTGTATTTTTTCTTTCTCTTTCGACATGAAAACAATGTTAGGATAAAGATGTTAGCTTTTCCAAAAGATAAAATAATGTTAGTTTCATCCATAGTTTGACAATTATAGCCCTGAGTGTTGTAATCTAGCTTCGATACCAATTATTCCAATTGTAACATCCCCATAAATATTAATACATACTAATCATTAATTTCTTTCTTAGCTTCAATTTAGATATGAGAGATATAAAGAATTCTCTTATATTACAAAGCATATGCTTCATAGTTCAAGCATTCCCTGTAATATACTTAAGAAAACTCGCCCTTCTATAAGAGCATCTTATGATATTATGTAAAGGTAAGACAAACCCTCTAATATCTAGCATGTAAGTTGTGGTTCAAAACATGTACAAACATTACAACATTTGCAAGCAATAGCATTAAGAAAAGGATGTTCATATATCAATTTTATCTTAGTGACTAGAAAAGTGCTATGTTTACAAATTAAGAAAATAATTTAACTGAATTGCTTGGTTGACATGTTGTACATTACATTGATTGTTTTGTTGAATCATTAATAATTACTATATTAAATTTCAAAGATCTTATTAAACATTGATTGTTTTGTTGAATCATTAACAATTACTATACTAAATCTCAAGACCAAAAACATATTAAATTTCAAGGATCTTATTAAACATTGATTGTTTTGTTGAATCATTAACAATTACTATACTAAATCTCATGACCAAAAACATTGTAGCATATATTTAAATCAATTATATAAACCATATTTAACATCCTTATAAGAATTGCAAATTTACAACAAAATTGGAATATTAGCATGTGAATTATTTTGAAAGTTCCAAAACAGAGTCAAAGTCTAGACATGTAAACTTGATGAGATAAGAAAATATGAGTTACTATAGTTATGAAAAGTCGAAGTCTACATATATGCTCCACATATATTTGATAATAAAAAAAAATTATCACCTCCTATATTTGCATAATGTTCTTAAAGCTATTGATTAAAGCTATTGATTAGATTTAATTCCTTGTTAGAATAATCCCTTTAATCTAATAGGATTATCTAGAGCAACTTCCTTTTTTTTCAAAATAACATCCTTTATGGATTATGGCCTCTAAAATCCACACAACAATATCCCATATAAATCTGTAAAACAAAGATTTGTGAGCATTTGTGTTGCTACAACATCATTTAAACATATTCTAAAACCTCATAACAAAGTTACGCTGCAAAAAAATTAATGTACTCCTCTGGAAAGTCATCACAAATTTTGGAGTTATTGAGGTCCAAACAATGTCCATTGATTAGAGTAAACAACCAGCCCCTTCTTCCCTCTTACTGCTTAAGAATGGAAAGTTCTTTTTTTTGTATTTTTGGAGGCATTCTTCTCAGCAATACCATGATGATGTGGCATCGTCTTCAAGGCCATTCACATTGTTTTATCTTCTTAGCCACTACCAATCTCCAAGTGAAAGATTTTATGTATAATTACAAATATGTAAGACACTTTTATGTATGTGAAGGTTTGATCTTTTGGTTTGATGCATAACACACTTGTTTGATTTATTGGTTAAGGATTCATACATATGTGTGGTAGAACTTTTTAGCTCTAAGAAATTAAGGTTATTTATACATATGTGGTAGAACTTTTTAGCTCTAACAAATTAAGGTTATTTATACATATGTGTGGAAGAGCTTTGTAGCTCTTAGAAACCAATGTTTTTTTTTTTTTAACAAAACCATTAAAATAATATTTAATGGACTAATACTAACATAATCACATAGAATTGGGTTGATATTGCCGATACCTAATAATCTTAACCAAACTTTTAAACAAAATTTTAAACTCTCTTTACCTTTGCAAAGTTTGAAAAAAGATAAATCATATATCTCAAAAATCTCATTTGAAAAGTGGTCAACAAACAACTAAACAAACAACTAAAGGCAATGACAAATGTTGTTGAGAAATATGTAACAATCCCATCAATGACTATCAAAGGATTTATATTCTTTTATGACAAACACTTAGTCCCAATGTGGAGAATTAAAGCATTTGGATCAGACGCCACAAAGACCCTGCCGTGAAAGAACTATACAATTTCAGTAAAATTGCATTGCAAATATTTTGTCTGAAAAAAATAAGCACGGTTAAAGAAAAAACCAAGAGAGGGCTAAAACGTTGACAAATCTTGTGAGATTTAGGGTGCTAACTAGAATATAGAATTTGACAGACATATTTCAAAAGTATGAGAATGAAAGACTTTGGATAAGGAAGGAATACCATTGATAATTCATGAAATTCAGAGTCCTAGAGAACACATAAATACTCAAGTATGGATTTAATAAGAAAAATAACTACCAACATATACATACCTATGCCATTAAACTGGGATTTGAAGCAATCTCCACGATTTCCACCTGCTCTCATATTTTGTTAACATTTTAAAGGGTAAAATCAACTAATATTATCTAAATTCTACAGGGCATGGTTCTATCAAAGTAGCTCCTTAGATATCAATTTTTTTTTAATGTTAGTTTCCAACATATAGCCAAAAGAAAGATCAACAAGACTTGAAACTACAAAGAATGATACCAATCTGCAGGGATGACAAAAGATGTAATCATAATTTTATTACTTCCATGTATAGGCTTTAGAGTATAGTTATATGGCTATGAAGGTTGCCCTGCCTGTGAATTCAAGTCTTTAAATCAATAAAGCCATCTCCTTCAAGTATCCAATCATTTAATTTATGCCATTTGGTATTTGGGATCTTATATACTTATAATTTTACAAAATCAAAATTTAGTGTTTTCTTTACATTTGTTGGAAATAATATCTAAAACTATATTACAATAAGGGGAACAGAGTGGGTACATAGTATAATGTAAGGGAAAGCAAAGGAGGAGTCATGGTGGTAGGAAGCAAGAAAATTGATTTGATGCATTTTCCTTCCCAGGAAAAAGCTATTTATAATTTTCCCACATAGAAATAGGTTTTCTATAATTTTTCCATACAAAATTAGGTTGTATATAAATTTCCCATATCGAAATAAGCTAGTCAGATTCTAATTTAACAACAAATACTTAATAGTAATGCACAATAATCGTCTTTTTCAACCATACATTTTTTTAAATCAAAATATATAAGTAGAGATGAACTTATCTTATTGTAACATGTATACCAAACAACTAATTGAGTGATATATGTCCACCCAATCATAGGTAGTCAGTTGTAGACACCATCCCTTGGTTGGGCTATGATACCACCAGGGTGAAGTAGGACAATAAAAATATGAAATTTTCAAACTAAGAAGGTCTAGACCAAGTGATTTTTATTGTTGAGCTTGTTGAGGATAGTGCATCTCTTAGGCACCCACATTGCATGCCCCACACAACACAAGGTGTAAGTCATTTTCTACTACACGGTACCTCAAAAAATACTCCCTCTAGTGCTATTTAGTGTGTGCATAGAAAAGTCTAGGAAGATGTCTTAAGCTTATGCATAATCCCCTTGGTTTCTTGGAACATTTTTTAAGTCTAAAATATCCCTTTCATGGCTAGTTTGTTCTCTCATGGACTAGGCTCCCTCTTTTTCACCCTCTACCTCCAAAAATATCCTCCTTCCCCTTTTTCCAACCACCTCTTCTTTCCCATTCGAATTTACAATGCATGCATGATGGTAAGAGAATTCCAATTCAACTTCTTTCCTAATAAGAATGTAGGGGAGACATGTTATTGGATAAATAGGTGAATGCAGACATAAAATAATCTCCCTAGATCCACTTGGATCTAGAACAAAACAAGACAAGGCATGACGCTTTCTCTAAGTTACAATCATTTAATTTACCACCAAAGATGGAATGGATGACACAAACCAACCAAAGTGAAAGAAACAATAATAGATTCAATGAAAACCTAAACATGTGATCAAGGAGTCATGTTATAAAATGTCAATGATTTTATGGGAAAGAAACATGTCACCGTATTATATTAAGTAAAAGTGGAAGATACAACCAAATTACCTTGATGTCGCAAGTTCCCTTTCAATGGTCCCTTGTTCCAATGCACACATACACTTGCTCCGAATTTGTATGAAGATGGTCCACAAAAGCTTAATGGAATAATGGAGACCTCAAGCATCAGTTGCAACAGGATCCTTCACACAGTCTTCAACCTAATCTTTCAGCAATTCTTTGCTTAATCTTTCTTAACCTTTTCCATGAGAAACCCATCATTATATAGGAGAAGGTGAAGTGGTTAAAGGTATGAGGATGATCCCATCAAATCAGTGAATTCAGTAGGATCACAACCATACGGATGCCACCTCACATTCTAGAAGATCCTCCTTCTAGAAACTTCGTGAACTTCTTCTTCTTTTAGCTTTCAAATGCCATCACACCCTGCCTATATAGAAGCCTACAAAAACCCCACGAGCCAGGTATAGAGAAGCCTGCGAAAATCAAGGATTTATGCACTATGTACTACTGTTAGCCTATGACGTCATTCTAAAAACATGCCTTGTAGAGGAAGAAATCAGTTATTTTCCTCATGTAAAAGATTCTTTTGAGAGCCTAAACGCATGCTTATAGAATCATCATCAAGGTGACCAAAATAATGTGTAACATAATGCCCCCCAAAGTATGAGGTTGGAACTTGTGACATCCGAAACACTTTGTAAAATGAGTGTGTTTCGGGAACAAGGAGCTCACCAATCGAGAACCTGTAAATAATCAAGCATCTGTACAATATTATACCATTTCTGAGGTAGTCATTCCCATGCTCAGACTACAAATTATTTAAGTCATAAATGTAAGTCATGGCCACCAATCATACACTATATATCCATGTCATCAAGATGATACATAGCCACCAAGAATACACTGTGGATCTATGTGTTAACAAACTTGAAATCCGAACATATCCACGAGACATACAATGTGGATCTATGTGTCAATACAAATCATAAATACTCCATCGCAACCTAGACCAAAATGATGAGATCTAGGGTCTTCGATCTCGTCGTCTATAAGTACGAATCTAGCCATGTGATTACAGGTGTTAAAGTCAAACACGGTAGAAACCACTTAATTACCGGTCATTGATGAAAACGATTAACAAGCGCAAGAGAAATCACCATTGATGTCAATGACTCCCAAGGTACCTTAGTACAATCCAACGAATGTGAATAAATCAGTTGAAGTCGAACACTCGATGGAATATTTCAATTAGGGATCAATGATGGGAATCCACTATCGAAAGTGAAGAAACCTGCCATTGAGGCATGCAGGCTCTAAGGTACTAAATGATTTCTAAGTCTTGTTCCTGGATGATGAGTTGAAGTCAATAGGGAAAGAATCGTCATAGGAGGGAATTGATGTATCCCCCATTAATGACACGAAATAAGTAACAGATTTAGGGTAGAGAAAAGTATGACAATGATTCGAAACTGACACAAGGAAGGCCAACATGGTAGGAATTGATAACTGTAGTTGGCCGATTTGATAGAGGGCTTGTTTGGACTTCTCTTGAATATATGAATGGCACGATAATGGTCTTGGAAGCATTGACTCAAAGATGACCCAAGATATGAACTTCCGGAAATTCATACGAGAGATAAAAGGATTTCCCAACCCAGATTCAAATGATGAAGGGGGGTGTCATGTTCAAGAGTGACTATTACTGCCACTAACACAAATACATAGACATGCTTCTTTCTCAAATTTCCCCCCACCATTTCCAGCGAGTACCTCTTTATTTTTACGCAAACTTGAGGAGGATAACATATGTTTGATGATATAAGCTCATCTTTCTGACGAGTCCCTTGGAGTATGTTTAACAAACCTTAAGAAAGAGTGGTTCGGTCCTGTATGGGTCTTTCGATGTTTGTTTAACGAGTCCAAAGATAAAAAACTTGGGGATTTTTCATATTTTGAGAGTCTAAAAAACACCTAAAGAGAACTCTCCCAGTTCCTTTTTCGTAAAGTAGTGCGATGGGACCGAAAAAGTGATAAATTATCGCCCATCAAACGTTTTCTTAAAATACTTTTACGAGCGTGAAAAGAGCTTAAAGGATGCTCCATGTGTTTCTCTTTTCGTGTTACCATGACGAGTACGAAAAGATGACAAAATTATACTCGGTTTCATTCTCATTAATTTTCGAGCACGAGAACGAACAAAGATTGAGCTCGAGGTTTTTCTGAAAAACCTTAAAAAGTACTTGTACATGTGAAGAATATAAAAAAAAATCACGAAAAAATATCCATACTTCATTGTTCAGGATCCTAATTCCTCCATCTATGAGAAAAAAAAATACTCATGAGACCATTAGACCTTTATGTTTTGGATAAAATACATTTAAATAATATAAATATTAACAGAAAAAGTAAAAAGTGAAATAAATAGGAGTAAAAAATCATTTTACTATTTCATTTGCATTTTGCCCAAAACTTGCCTAGAAACCCTATTTTTACCTCAGAATTTGGTTGTCAATTAGGGGGGCACGGGTGACCATTCAGTGAACAAATTTCATCAAAACGGTAATCTCTTCATCCTCTTTCTTTTCATCAGATTAAATTTCATTTTTATTGGTTTAAAATGGTTTTTTGAGTTGATTTTTTGCCTAGTAGGCGCGCACTAGGGCCGCCATAGGTGACCAGTATCGGGACCTGCGAAAATCAATGATTTCCATAGGCACCCTATGGCTCACCTGTGGAAACCCCACACTGTGTTAAATCTCTACCTGTGGTAGCCGAAAACCAAAAAATCTTTGCATGCGTTTAGCCAATAGAATTTTTCTAAAGCATCAAATGAGGATGCTAACTCCCTTTTATTGTCCCAATGAAGATATTTGATCATCAAAATGATGGAGTGGAGGGAGAGGGAGATTGAAGATGATGAACATGATGCCTTGAATGACTTGGGCACTGTAAATGCTCTTCGACAATGTGGGCTACTGAAATTCTTTAAAATCCAGAGCATGAAGGCCCAACTGAGGCTACTGGAGTATATAGTCCACATGTGGGATGTGGACCAGAAGGTGTTTAATGTGGGTTCCCACATACTATCCTTAGATATCGAAGATATCTATTTCTTGATGGGGTTATCACGTCGTGAGTGTCATGTGACTTTGACAGGAGGAAGAGGTTGTGGTCTACCAATGAGAGAGTATCTCCGTCAATACTGTGATCTTGGGGTAGAGAGTCGCAAGGGAAAAGTTTCCATCAAGGGTGTCTGGGATTTACCCCTCTGGATTATTATTTTTACCATTATACATATGGCAGGGAGTGCATCTCCTCACATGTCCCTCCAAATCTATTTTCAATATGCAGTGGAGTGTATGGAACCTATAGGGTGTTCAACTGGAGTGACAGAGTCTTTCGCAGCATGAAGACACAGCTAAAAAAATGCAAGAAGGGGGACTTGAATAAATTTGGGTATGGATCTATTTTGGTGTCTTTATTTTTAGAGAGGGTCCCCCATTTAAGTTTATAGGGAGAGTGGGGCATATCGGCCCCACGAGACCCAAGGATGAAGAGGTGGTGAAACCTCATGGCTCGACATGTAGTGGGCCCCATCATTAAATACAACGATGCATTCTTTGACTGGTTGAGGCCCCAGATCTTGATGGTGGATGATTATTCATATGTCGGGTTGGATTTTAGACACAACCCCGACTTGGTTCTACCTGAGGGATTTCAGTGGGGAGATGCAGGTAAGACAAACATTTTTTTATGATGTTTTTTATAAATTTTAAAACATAATTTTTTTTTATGCTTTCAATCCAATGACTAATCAAAATATTTTGAAAATGCAGATGTATGGCCACATGGGCCTCTAGGTACATCCTCTATTCATATATGAGGGGAAGCAGTTGTGGTAGTAGGATGGGGTGTTGAAGACTATGAGGTAGCCGAGCAGAACCTAGAGGGATTGACTGCAGATATCTCAGACATCTCCATCAATGAGATTCTGAGACGTTATCAGCGTCATATTGTAGGAATATCTGGTTCACTTAGTCGACTACTTCACAGGGTAGCACGGGCAGTAGTGTGCTATCGTGAGCAACATCCTTGATGTTATTTTGTAGAATCCATGAGCTTCATATTTTGATATTTTGGTCTTCGGACAGAAAACACATTTTGTAAAACACTTTTATCATTATCTATATACATGAGGCTTCTATGGGCTTACTTTGCTTTAATGTGAATTGTGGTTGGATTTACATGTGTCTCAAATGTCTGTCTAACACATAATTATCTAATGCATCTGTTAATATATTTAGACATATAAGAATATGTTGATATTCATTGTAATCGAAATAATGTTCCAAGAGGCAAATTCATAGATATATCACAAAGTAGGACTTCGGATAGCATAGACATTACTTAGCTATAGTACTACTAACTGTGAATCAAGTCGTACAATGAGGTGATGGATTCCAAGTGAAATAGCGTCGGACAAAAATTCGATGACTGCATTATATTCCGCGATATCGTTAGTTTCACGACCAAGGCAAACACCGTGTAGATTGATTAGCTCATTCGTAGGTGCATAGATCGCCCAAGCAGCAGATGCTAAGTTCTGAGTACTACGACTAGCACCATCAACGAAGCCAATGTGGGGTAGTGAATACACCGACATCTGGAAACCAAGCACAATGCAAGGTAAGCAACTGGGGGTCGAAACCAAATAACGAAAAATCACACACAAGTAGTACACAAAAGTATGATACAATAAAAATACAAGAACTCATGCAAAGATAACCTAAGCATAGTACTTCTTCAAGTAAAGCCCATTTCTGGGTTCACTCAAATGAATGCCATCATAATCTACTAACTCATAAGCTCCCTTCTCTAACACTCATGTGACGATGTAAGGGTCGCACCACATAGCCTCAAATTTTTTGGCCCCCAGTAAATCATGATCCTTTTTGTAGAGGAGAACTAGATCACCTTTGAAGAAAACATGCAACTTGAAATGCTTGTCGTATTGGGATTTTATGCGTTTCTTTTGGGTGTCAATAACCAGGGTGGCATCATGACAGGTTTCTTCTAATTGCATTAGATACAATAGATGTTCTTCTTCGACAGAAGTGTTTGGGAGAAGTTCAATGGCTAGCTTCAAAGATGGGATATCACATTCAATCGACAGGATAGCTTCAATACCATACACCAACTGAAAAGGAGTAAATCATGTGGCAGACTTCACGGATGTCCGATAGGCCCATAATGCTGAAAACAACATTGTGTGCCAACTTGTCTTGTGAATTCCTATTATCCGTCGGAGCATAGTGATAAGAACCTTGTTTATCACTTAAACTTGGCCATTGGCCTGTGGATAGTAGGGGGTTGATTTTTCATGACAAAGACCCAAATTTTCGGTAAGCTCAGACATCATGAAATTTCGAAAATGGCTACAATGATTAGTGACGATAGCCTGCGGGATTCCAATTCACATAATGATATGATTTAATATGAACATGGTTGCATTTTTTCCCGTATTATCGAATGTAGGCATCACCTTGGCCCATTTCATGAAATAATCCATGGCTACGATGATGTATCCATGCCCCCCAGCCAAGTGAGGGTTACATGTCATGAAATCAATTTCCCATTTTGTGAAAGGTCCAATGGAAACTACAGGGTGTAAAGGAGCAGGATGAGATCTTATCTTATTATTGTATGTTTGACAAGCATGACACTTATGGATGACAGTTATATAGTATTTAAACAAAGAAGGATAGAAGTACCCTTCTCATAAGATCTTTTGGGCAATGGCATACCTAGAAATATGACTACTACATGTTCCATAGTGGCAATCATTCAAATATTTCTCAAGCTCATCGAAGGTGAGATAGCATCGAAAAATAGAGTCAACACCACGACGATAGAGAGTGTCACTGAGAATTATGTATTGATGGGCTTGATATCATATGAGATGACGGTTTTTACTAGAGAGGGCGGGATGGAAAGTTTGAGTCTGGAGATAAATGATAATATCTCCATATCAAGCGTCATCAGAACTAATCAGAAAAAGGGATTCGTCGGGTAAGGAATCCTCTGCCACATTTTATGTCTCAATGAAGGGAAGGTCACATATCAATTCAGCAAATACCAAAGATTTATTAGACTTAGCACATTCAAACTCTAAGTCGAACTCCTGGAGAATCACTATCCATTTGGAGTACTTTCCCCCTAGAAATTGGCGTGTAAGGATATGATGCATAGGGTTGCAATCGGAAATGGTTGTGGTCTTGTGTAATACGATATAGTGATGAAAACATTGGACATATTGAACAACTGCCATGGCCAGTTTTTCCACATGTAGGTATTTGGCCTCGACAGTCATGAGACTCTGACTCAAATAATAAATTACATGTTCATCATGCAAATAATCCTCTTGGACTAAAACCATGGAAATGGTAGAGTCTGAAATGACAAGGTAGAGGAAATAGTCTCGACTATAATTTGGTGGGAAAAGTAGTGGTGTTCATGTTAGGGCGAGTTTCAAATCTTCGAAGGATTTGTTGACAATCTCATCCCATATGAATTTGTAACCCTTCTTCAACAGTTGAGTCAATCCTAGCATTAACTCAGTGTAGTTGGGAATGAATCGACACAAAATGTTTGCCTTCCCTTGCAAACTTTGGAGCTAGCATAAAGTACAAGGAGGAGGTAGATTAAGGATGGCCTTAACCTTCAAAGGATCCATCCTAATTCCATAAAATGACACAATTAAACCCAGAAGTCCATCGGACTCCACACAAAAAACACATTTGTGCGGGTTTAAATGTATACGATAATAATGACAATGAAGGAAAATGGCTCGAAGATGGGCTGGGTGATCTTCGCAACGCATGGAATGGGTCGGTAGATCATCAAGATATGTTTGTATGATGTTCTTGATATCATGAAAATCATAAGGCATGGCACATTGAAAATTTGCACCAGCATTCCTCAAACTGAAAGGTAGTTTCCGGTAGGTGAAGGTACCCCAAGGACAAATGAAAGAAGTTATGTGTTGATCTGCCAGTGAAATGGTAATCTGATTATAGCCAGAGAAACCATCCATTAATGAGAAGATTTCACTCCCGACACAATCGTCGACGATCTAGTCAATGAACAGGGTTGGAAAGTTGTCCTTGGGACAAGCTTTATTAATATCCCTATAATCGACGCATACAAAAATCATGCCTTATTTTTATAGACCGGAACGAGATTGGATACCCAATCGGTTAAATCCATAGGATAGATAAAGCCATCCTTAAGAAGATTTTCAACTTCGAGTTTGATTGCATCAGCTTTACGAGGGTGGACTGGGTGAAGTCTCTGCCGAACGGGTTTAGTGTTCAGATAGGTCTTAATTTCATGTACAGCGATATCGAGGTCAATACTTGGCATCTCTTTGTAGCTCCAAGAAAAAACATCATGAAATTATTTAAAAATAGATTTATAATAGAGGACTTCATCATGGGAACAAGCGGATTCGATGTGAACATTTTCGACAACTCTGGGTTTAATAGATATGTCAAGAGGAACAGTGGGTGAAATATTACTCAGGTTCCCTTCGTAAAGCACATTGTGTGTTGACTCGGGAACAGAGGAAATGACAACAATGGTCGACATAGTCGAAATCCGTTGGTAACTCTCTAGGGTGTGTTGTTTCAAGAAGAGAATGGAACGATGATGTCCATCATCCCAGGGGGTGTCTTCTATAGACATAAAAGACATAATCATCTTGTCGGTGGGAAAAATCACATGAAATAGATCGAGAGATGAATCACCAAGAGAGGGGGTTTCCGATTGAATTGCTTGATAAGCCAACTCAACCAGACTTAAAGGCATTTTCTCGCCATAGCGAAGATAATCACCAGAGTCAGTTACTATCCATGGGTCATGAGATGCAAGGGTTTCGTGAACAAAGGTGGAAATCATGTTGATCAAGGCGACAAAAGGAGGTGGAAAATCGGGTGGTGGGATTGGGAAAGTACCCATCAAAGTTGAATCTTTTAGTAGACTGACACCAACATTCTCATACCTAGGAGGTGTCTTCAAAATAAAAGGTACATTGCTAGTATGGGAATCAACGTTGAAAAAGGCCAACTAGTCTACAGTAATGACTTTTCCCTGGTGTGGAAAACATGCTACATGGAAAAGGGTAGACAGAAATGTGCACATAGAATCAATCCAGGTACAACCAAGTAAGAGGTTATAATCGAGAGGTGCATCAAAGACCTCAACTTCATCATTGATTGATTTTCCTTCCAACGTAATAGTCAACGAGGGAAGTACACCGTAGGGTTTAAATCTAGAGCCATTGAAGGACTTAAGTGTGTTGTGTGATTCAGTTAGGGGAGGAGAACCAATGGTTTTCCAACATGCAATAGACATTACACACGTCGAGGCACCCTCGTCAATAATGGTTCTACAGATATTATTGTTCTCGACAACAACTTGTATCTGAAACGCTCGCTGAGGGGGTAGCCATGGAATGTGATCTTCCAGGTCAAAAATTATCAAATTCGTATCCATAAGATCAATTCCACCAATAGCCTTTAACAGTTTCTTCCGTTGAGTGGAACAACTTCGAAGGACTTCGAGAGCTGACATCGCAGAGGGTGCTTGCGCAAGATCTTCTACAATACTATAGTTCTGAGCAACACACACATGAGGATTAAAGGCGAACTTTTGAACAATGCACTTTGGAGGAGGTTGGAGAACTGTATTGAGACCCGATCGTTCATGATGAAGAGGACCATTGGGAGGTTAAGTCGAGGGAGCGATTGAACCAACGAAGGTGGTATATCGTCAACTTTCTCCTTTGAGGAAGGGTAATATTTGGCCTGAGTAGTAAGTGTAACGTCATTCTTTTTTGAATCAATAGTACATATAAGGACATAGGAAGTGGTGGAAGGAGAGGGTTGGTCGTGAATGACCAATTGGGCCTGCAGTTGAGAAGGGAAAGGTTGGGACAAAACGACATGTGTGGGAGGTTTCGCAGTCCCTTGAAGGAACTTAGTGACCTCAGGACGTCTTGAACAATCTTTCATGTAGTGATCATCACCACAGATAAGGCAAAGGTATCGGGGTTTGCGCTTATCCTTATCATCAGCAGGTTGTGTTTTGGCTTTCTCAGATTATGGATTATTTTTATCCTCCTTATTATTACCCTTTCCTTTTTTTTATATATATTTTTTGGGAGGGGTAGATTGAACGAAGTTAACCTCAGAACTTTTTCCGGTTGAAGGAGTAGGAGTCAGAGCATTTTGAACATTAGAAGCAGTAGATTTGGGATTGGTGTGAGAGGCTTGCATAGATTAAGGTTGAGCATGGAAGGTGCCAATCACACCATCATCCGCATGAGAAGAAGAAGAGGTAGTTGATGTAGTGGTGGTAGAAGGATGAGGAGCATCAGGGAGTAAGTCATAAAGAGTGCCCATTTGCGAATAAATGAGATCTAGGTACTGAGCATGATTGATCACCTATTCTTCTATGACAACTCCACCCATGGCAATGTCATGAGAGATTTTATTCACAAATGATTTCATGAACCATTCTGCCAATAACTGATCGGGAAGGTTGAGTTTGATCAAACGACGTCTTCTTCTCCACTCATGGATGTGATCGGAAATATGAGTGGTTGAATTTTGCTTGAAGGATCTCAAAATGTCGGTTCCTGTTTCATAGCGGATTGGCAGTTAGTAATGTGTGAGGAAAGCCATGTCTAGGGTATTAAAGTCTGTGAAGAAGCCTCATGGTAATTTTATATACCACTTTGTAGCCGAACCTGTAAGAGTTCATTGGAAGAGTCGTAACCGAATGGAGTCATCCATCAAAGAGTTGGACGAACACCAAAAGTGAAAATTCATGACATGGTTGTTTGGATCTTCTCTCGGTTTACCATCAAATTTTGGAATGTCGAACGGAATATTGGCTAGTATAACAGGTCAATGGGGAGAATGCAGGATAGGGTCATTCAATATTCTAGACAAGTCAGGTAGATCCAAAGTGGCTAAAAAGGGTAACTATCTATTCATGTGAGGGTACTGGTGACTATAGGGAGGGAGTCTCGTCGGTATACCAGTAGGACCGTAAGCAGCCTCCATGTGAGGTGAAGGTCCTAATAGATTTTAACATGAGTGTGGAGGTATTTATCCCATAGGGTTGTACTGATTAGGGATTTTCCCTTGGAAAGGGACACTAGATTGAACGTTCGAACCCCAAATAGGATTCGAAGAATCACGATATGACTGGATCGAACTAGGGGGTATGAAAGAGATAACTTGAGGTTGTTTCCCCCCAGATGATTGTGGATTTCCCTGGATGAGAAGGTTCCAATACTAGGCTAGTGATCCTGGAATGTTCTCTTCACAGGGTGGGTTATAACATCCAAGCGGGGGTTGTCCTCCAAGTGGGGGTTGTGTTCCAATTTGTGTTTGACCCCCAAACTGAGTTTGCCCCCTAGGGTTATATTTCCCTCCAATAGGAATCTGACAACCATAAGTGAATGAAGGAGTAGATCCTCCAATTGGATTGGAGCCACTTAGGCCAAATCCTCCCAGAAAAGGAAAATAAGACCCTCTGGAGGGGACCTGGGAAGGTGTCAAAATGAAACCGAAAGAAACATTATACCCAGGACGAGTAAAAAATCCAGAAGATTTGGATGGAACTTGGGTAGGAGCAAGGATATAATTATTCAAAGCATTATACTGAGGAGGAAGCGACGAGATGGGTCTAGATGAAAGTGGTGTGCCAATGGGAGCTTGGCTAGCCACCGTATTCCCAGTGGGAATAGTCGTAGTGTGTGGGACCATTGTGGAATGGGCCATATGGATAGGAATGGTTGAGTTAGGACCAACTGACTGTGTGTATGAACCAACAAAGAGATAGAAAGTTTTACTAGTAAAGTGATCTAAAGGTATCACGTAGGTAGTAGATGTTTCGGGAAGTTCAGAGACGACAGGTATATCAGCACCTACCTCTGAGTCATAAAGGTCTCCCACAGCATGAGGTGGGGTTTGAAATATGTCAGTGGTCCAAAAGGGATCCTCATTTTCAGGGTCGTTAAGGGGTCTGGTTGGTATTCCATAAGTGTCAACAACAAGTTCTCTGGATGAATTCAGTCAGAGAATATGTCTCTCGTATCCAGGAGGTATCTGAAAAGCATCTAGAGAATCAAAAACAATTTGGAAATTGTCTAAAGAGTCAGTTATTTCCGCTTGTGAAGGTATGTTGTCCTGGACCTCACTCTGTTAAAAAGATCCCTCCAGTAGATTAGTAGGAAAGGGTTGAGAACCTTTCGGATATTTCAGGAGTATTCCTTGCATCCTACATGAACGACGTAGAGGGTCAATGTTGGTTGAACCAAATATTTTACAGAAAAAATCTATGGCCAACTATAGAAACAAACAACACTCACTAATAAAATAAAGGAATAAAAACAAGCAAAAACCTTCTTATTTCGAATTCACTAGTTGGTGATGAAATCCAACGTTGCGAAGTCAAGATAAGAAGGGGCTAGGATAGAGCGGGTGGAAAAGTTTCATTGACGACCTGCTTAATGGACTTACACCCTGGTGCAAGATCCCACACATAATCGTGGGTATACCCTCCAAGGAGCCCGAGTGATTTTGGCCAACCTCAATTCCAGGTACCGTGAAGACTTTCCCCTCCACAATCACCTCATGTAAGACCCTAAGAAGATAGGAAACTAAGCCTACCAAGAACAATAGTGATGCCTAGGGAAACAGTCGACAGTCTGATCCACACACAAACGCAGGGTATCTAGCTCGAAATCAACTTGAGAGGCTTCCACTCTTCATTCTGAGTATACCATTCAAGTGACCCCCATAATACGTGCAATCTCTACACCGAGACCAACAAAGCAGGGTGAGTAACTCTGCCAGTATCAATGCGACCTCATGTTTGACCCTTGTGTGAGAAGGGATTACTAGGACAAAATGTTGCAAATTGATTTGAACACTCCCTATCACAAGATGCTATTGTGTGTTTTGTGCTTTGGAGAGTGTGTCTCATAGCCTATTCCAAAACTCTAGCCTAGCTAATGTTGGTATAAAATATCCCTAGAAAATAAAAGTTACTAATTGAGTTTTAGATTTTTCAATGTTTTTTAGAGGTTGTTTGTTTACTCAAGAGGGAGATGGGAATGAAACCAATGTTGTCTAAGACCTTGACCCAATAATATGAAAATAGAAATAACTGATGCAATCTTCCGTTCAATGAACTCTATCTACAGCAGGGAGAAGGTATTTTTCAGGAATGATGTAAGCTACGAAATGGACTTTCTTTTTCTTGAATGAACACAATTCCAAACAACCATTAACAATGAAATTTCTCATTTTTTTATTCTT
>CBVK0100043279.1:0-37096 GCA_900067695.1 Picea abies
CTCACCTCACACACCATACATCTTCCATTTTGTCTTTTCCCTTATCTTTATTCATATCCTCGACCTGTAAAGACAAACTGGTTAAGTGACTCAAGATATGGCTCATGCCTGAGCTCGATTCTCCCATAGGTGTTGATTCAAGATTCATGGAGATTTCCAAAGCTTCTTCCTGCGATGCAATATTCTGCTGCATCAGAGGGACTCTGATGTGTTGTAATAGTGCAACGATGAACCATTCTTTGTTCTTTTCATCAAGGATATGAAAAGTTAATCGGCTTGTTAGGGTCTTGAATCTCTGGTCGAACTCCCAAACAGGTTCTGCTACATTTTGTTTGATTTCTTTTAGCACTGTAATACATTGTGACTCCAAATTAGGTTTCTTAAACTCTGCAATCAGTGCATTCTTGATCTTGTTTAGTGGCTTAGGTTGTGCCAGTCCTTGGACAAGTTTCATGTACCAGCTCAGTGCGCGGTCCCTTAGCATAGTGCTGAACTGGGTTCTCTTGATGGCTTCATCAGTGATACTTTTAATATTCCATATGGCTTCACACAAAAACCAATGTTGATCTAGATCTTCAGATCCATCTCCTCTAAATATAGGGAGCCTCATTCCATCTGCCATAGAGCTAACTAGGCTTCTTGTCTGAGTAGATGCTAAGCTACCAGTAACAGTGCTCTGAGGACTCTGGTGGTTCTGACTATTCTGACCGCTAAGTACTATTGAGACAATAGGAAGATTAATGTTACTTACTTCAGTAGTCCGTGCTGTTCTTGAGGTTTTTGGCTCACTTTGGAGAAGTTCTTCAACTTCTCCTTCTTCTATTCTGGTGGTCTCAGAATGTTCTTCATCGGTTAGATCTACCTCTTCTCCACTGTAGAAACCCTCTTCTTCATAGTTCTGCTTAAACAAGTTCTCAATGTGAACCCCTCAGAATACTTTCCCTCTACGCATATGTCCTACTTTTCTGTCACTGTCGCTATTTGAGATCTTGAACATTATCATTTTTAGGTCCAACCAATCTACTGTATCTTCAAGATGTGGTTTTCATGCAAGAGAATCTTGATTCTCAACTTCAAAAAGTGCAAAAATTTTCCTCTAGGTCCTTTGAAAAATTATCTCTCGGCTTGGCTATACGATTATGTTCTGTCAACAGAAAACTTGGTGATATACTCTCCAATGGTACTATCAAACCAATGATCTACTTCAATGGATATAGCATTGTCAACTCTCTTGACCTTCTAGATCAGTGCCAGTGTCCAAACCATAGGAGGTCTAGATATAATCTCGAACTGGGTATTGGCTAACCTAGCCAACCATTCAAACAACTCCTGGTGGATTCCCCCAAAGAAGATCTTGTGAATGTCGGTGAAGATGTATCTTTGTAGCCAATCTTCAATACTCAGTTTAGGGTTCTTGTTATGGGCTTCAACGAAGTCCCTCTCTTGATCCTCTATCCATTTTTGAATCTCGGTATTTGATGGGAACCACCTTTACATTTCCTTAAATAGATTCATGTCCTGACAGTGGAACCATTTGTTGACATAGGGGCAGAACCAGGGTTCAATGCTTCAACATCGCACCAACAAAACCCTAACTACTGGCCCTTTCGGCAACACCTGCGAAGCAGATGAAGTCTCACCCGAAGAAACTAAGAGGGGGGTTGCAGGACAAAGATGTCAACAACCAGGGGAATATGAAGTGGAACTAATACAAAAATAATGCATCATTCATATATCTCTTATCATCTAGATCTACTATGCACATCTATACATCTGATCTAACACATTAATGCAAATAACAATATAACAATGGCAAAGATCCAGGCATCAATCACACATACAACACAAGATATACATGGTTCACCCTCTCTCTAGGGATACATCCAGATAACTATGCTTATGATTTATTAAGGCAAAGCATATAGTTCTTATCTTCTCTCTCAGCTAGCAGATCTTCTTTCTTCTCTCTCTTTCTCTCCCCTTCCTGTGCACCCAACTGTAGGACTTGACCTTCACACACAGTTGAAGATCTCACAATATAATCTTCTCCCTTCACAACATATCTATAACAAAAATATCATACCAATACTTAATGATCAACAACAAAAACCCCACCCAGGTCCTCTTCACCTTTATTTATACATTACAATCCCTCACCAACAGCCTTAGGTCGAAACCTAGGTGCCAAAACCCTAGATACCAAAACCCTAGGTCAACTTGACCCGCTTTTTCCGGACTTCGCTAGCCTGTCTTTCCTTTTTCATCACACGGTTCTCCAAAGCATCCAATGTTGGATTTCTCTTCTTGTTGAGTTTTTCATGCTCCTTCTTTCTTGTTGATATGTCATCCCTGATCTCCTCTTCCAACGGCTTGGTTTTCCACACTTCACTCCATATTTCCTATTTTTTTTTTCACTTCGAATCAGTGACAGTTACTGTGTCTCCCATGAAGCTTGAATTTTCCCTTTCCTTCCTTGTTCTTCACTTCCTTCCATAACCAAGGACCAACACTGTGCCATATTTTTCTTAGTGCTTTCTTTGTTTGTGCCCACCTGTTGCGTAGGGACCGTTAAGTCTTGCATCCTCGTTCATGATACTGGCACCATATTTGATATTTTTGGCACTCTCCACTCCTTGGTTCATTCCTAGAACTCCATCTGGATGTCCTGCATTGTTATGCATTTCTTCAACTGCAACCATTCCTTAGTTGGATCCCTCTTTGCTTGTAGCCACATACTTTGGCGTGATGTCTGGAAGTTCGTTATCTAACCAAACTCTTGGAAAGTTTCTATGGGAATCCTCCATGTCTCCATAATTCTATTTTGGATATCTTTCAAGTATTTCATTCACATATTACTGCTAATTTTATTCTTTTTCGGATCAAATGCACTGCAAATGGATGTGTAACACATTATGCCACATTTTCTCATCCTTGGCAGGAACAGGCTGTATGTGGGTTCCTTCCATCCCATAAGTACAATGAGGATGAGTAAACATGAATAGTGGAACTCAGAGCCCCAATATTTCATGTCCTTGTAGTATTCAAGGAACAAGTTCAGTAGATAAGGGGTCCAACTCATCAAGCTCCCCTTTGCGCACTGCGCCGTAACTACTACTACTCATGCGAACACTTATTATTTTCATCACTTTCACATTAATTTTCAACCAATAAATCTTTTTGCAAATTGTCTCGCAATATCATTGATTTCATTGATCCAGATACCTTTATTACCCCTCTCTATGCCATACTTTTCTTTGATCTCATCTGAGATGGATTTTTCCTTAGTTTTGTCTTCTAGGTATTGTTCCAGCTTCTCCCCATCTGTGGATAACCTTGTAATTGATGCGATGAGGTCGACATTGACAGGCACTGGCCTATCCATCCACAATATTCCTTTGTGCACCCTCACTAATAGTTGTTTGAAACATTTGTTTATGTGTTTCCCGCACTCAAAGTGTGGTATGTCTAGTAAGTTTATGATGTCAATTTTGTACAGTCCCAGGATCCACTGCACAAGTTCCAACAGTGGCATGCCTGATGGGCCTTATCCTATGCTCTCTAGGTAGCTCTATGGTGCCAAATATGGGAACTTTATGGCATTAGAGACATCATGGTGAGATTATTTAAGGCTATTGACTCCTCCTACCATGTTATCTTCGGTCTTCACTCCCTTGGGAATTTTTGGCATCACTACAGTCAATTCCTCCTATATGCATTTTATGCGTTGCACACTACTCTTTGATCACGCCTTCTTCTTCCCTTGTGGGGATGATACCCCACCCTCTAGTATGGGCTCTTTCTTTTCTTCATGATCTGGTTCTAGCTCTAGGCCCTTCTGCATGGAACCTGTGGTTGGTTCTTTTTGTTGTGGCCCTTTTCCCCTGGACACGTCATATTTCATCCTTTCGGCGTCCTCTTTCGACTGCTCGAGCTCCTGTGTGGGTTCCTTCTCCTCTTCCACATGCAATGTGGTCTGCTCAAACTCTGGTGTGTGGATGTTTTCCACATCCACTACTATGAGAATCTCGTTTGTTCTGGTTTGTGGCACCCGAGATCTACTTCATGTGTTTTGTCCATTTCTTCTTAGTGCTCCAACCCTCAGTGGTGACATGGTGAGGAAATCTGAACTATAGACTTCCAAATCGACATAGGCTAGCACAAATTCACACTCTATTGCTCTTCCACTCATCTTTTCATTCTTCTCCTTAGAAAATAACACAATGGCACACTTACCCCCCTTTTTCAAACTTTATAGCAGGATAGATAAGTGACAGTTGTGTTGCACTGACAATTGTCACCTTTTCACTTTTCTTTGTGTTTCCTGTGTGTTGTACCTTTCTACCCGTTAACTACTCTTTAGTGTGCAACGTTTTTCGCACCCTGGTTTTCTTGCAGTGCATTGTTCTGTTCTACCGGTTCTATTCTATCAAGACCCTCCATGTGCACCAATCTGTTTTTATTTTTATTCCCTTTTTATTTTTTATGGATTTTATTATTTTTATTTATTTTTCCTATTTTCTCTCCCTTACTTCTACTATAATACACTATATACATATTTTCTTATTGAGTGGTAACTTTCTAAGTAATAGGAGGTTGAATGTCCCTATACAATTTCATCCGACTCCCATTGATCATTCCTCTGATTTCTGTACCTCCTAAATCTTTCAACCGTACATCTCCCCCCTCTGTGACATTCTTCACTTCATATGGTCCCAATGAATGCATTTTGAATTTGCCTTGATGCTAAATAAATTTACTGTCATACACCAATACTAGGTCTCCCTCCTTGAAACTCTTCCTTTTAATATGTCTGTCATGCCAAGATTTGTCCCTTTCTTTCTGTACTTCTTGGTGAAATCCTGCTAGAATCCTATCTTCTTCCATCTCCATCAGCTGACTTATTTGTTGGAATACTAAGAGGGGGGGTGAATCAATAATAGATAAATAATCCTTTTTAACCACAAATTGCAAGTGTTATATCAATGTGGCATTATCATTCAATAGTTGTAGAGTAAATAAATAATGAACAAATGAGTAATCATACACATACAAAGTACACAAGTGTTTTTACGTGGAAACCCAAAGCAGGAGAAAACCAGAGAATGTTTTTTCTTATATTCTTTAATAATTTCATTCATTGGAAGCTCCAACATCCTTTGTTTTCCAGCTGCAACTGGAAGGAGGCTCCAACCCCCTAGTTTCTCAGGCTACAACCTAAAGGAAGTTCCAACTCCCCAATTCTCTGGCTACAACTAGAGGGAGGCTACAACCCCCTAGTTTCTCGGGATACAACCTAAGGGAAGATCCAACTCCCCAATTCTCTTCCTACAATCAAAAGGAAGCTACAACCTCGTATGTTCTTCGGCTACAACCGGAAGGTGGCTACAACCACCTTTCCTTGCCCCATCCAACTACTCTGACGTAGAAGTATAATGATGGAACCACTGTCACATTATCACTATGAAATATACTGCTGTAAACCTATACCAATCAACATGTATTCAACCTATAACAACTTGTACCAATAACCTATGCCAACATGTACAATACATAAACCTATGCCTCAACCTGTACCATAAACAAATGCATCAACCATGCACCAAACCTGTACAAATAACCTGTCACAATAACCTATCCAAACAACCTATAATCAACCTATACCATAAACAAGTTCATCAACCATGCACCAACCTGTACCATCAATGAGTGCATAAAAAATGCACCAAATATGTACCAATCATGCATCAAATACACATAAACTATGACTCATCAAGATGTACCAACATCATCAACTATNTCAACATGTACCTCAACCAAAATCCCTCATCAATTTCATCATCCAAATATTATTTGTAACTATGTAATATACCTGGTGTATATGATCACATACCTAAAAACCTTCCTTAACTTTAACAACAAGAGACTAGCATTTTCATCAAACTTTGCTTTAGTCTCACATGACTAATTTTGGATTAGTCAACAACCCTAACTTGAAATAATCATAACTATGTACCTATATTGAATAAATATCTGAAAATAATAAACAGTGTTCCTCAGTTTCTTTTATGCAATTCCTCCAGGTTTCACTACTTGGAACCTCTCAGAAAAGGAGTTATAAAAAAAATGGCATACCTTGTTGAATTCAGGCTTATTCTAGAGAGATAACTTGTAGAGTGTGCCCCACACATAATGTTTGTCGTATGGATCTGAAAATGGTACACATAATACTACAGACTATACTCTAACCAATACATTTTTTCTTACAGAAGTCAGATCTTTTATGAATAAGTTATGACGTTTTTACCCGAAACACCCATTTTAGACTAGTTTCAAGACTAGCCACAAACCCTATTTTCCACTGCGTGTAACTCCAAAACTACAACGACCCACAAGATGAAATTTTTATCACAACTGCTTGGATATTTTTCCTCAATGACCTCCTAATTTCATGGTCTAAGTCATTCTAGAAAAAATGTTATTGCGAAAATGGTGATATGACCTGTTAATAACATACCTTAGAAAGCATCATCAAAATAATTTATCCTCCCTTGAATTTCGGCCTTCTTTACTTCACCTTCCCTCTGAAATTTGGCTTAGATATCATTTGGTTACCTTAGTCACTTGTAGATATTCAATATGCTCAAGTGTTATTAAAATGAGAGAGCCTTGCCTCTTATTTATACTTTCATGTAGCTTCTTCAAGGGGTTACCTTTTAACCAGCTTAACCCACTTTCTTTATTTTAGGGTTAACCCACTTCTAACCACTTGTCCACTTAGTAATTTCTCCATTAACTTTATTATTCAAATAATTTCTTTTGTAGCCACTTTGAATTATAGTACACTCATCCCTTCACTTTATTATTTACCTTCTAAAATATCTTAAATTGATTTCCTTATTTTAGGGCCAGCCCACTTCTAACCACTTGTCCACTTAGTAATCTATCCATTAAATTTATTATTTAAATAATTTCTTTTGTATCCACTTTGACTTATAGTACACTCATCACTTCACTTTATTATTTAAATAATTTATTCTTTGTAACCACTTTGACTACTTTGACCTTTTGGGGCTTCTATATGACTCATGAGGGTTCTCGAACTTCACATGGCCATAAGTCTCTAACCGAGAGGAGTTATGTGACGTTCCACATACCACCAGAAATTGAATCACATGTACTATCCATACCGAATAGTATTACCATCAAATATATTAAAAATCATACCATTATACATCAAACAAACTTGGGTCCATTACCCAAACCTTTGTGCTACTGGAATTCTCTACCGAACTTCCTCAAGGGTTGGCATCAATGAAAACCAACCCAAATAATCAACAATATCCCCCTTTGGCATTGATGGAAACACTATGATGCAATATTAAATTCATATCACTCATGCTCCCCATGTGACCATTGCTCCCCTTGGAACCATGTCTCTGTGCTCTTTCTCCAAGCATTTACCTTTGCATCGGATAAATCTCTCGCCCTTTGTCATCAATGGAAAAGGTATCTTTCCATCTGGGGTTGCTCCCCCTAGCTGAACTATCCTTGGGGATACTCCCCCTAACTGAACTCTTCCCAAAACTGATCCCCTAACCTAAAATGTCCTTTTTATGGTGCTTCCTCATGTAAATATAAGACATATAAGATAAGCATTCAAAAACATTCATTTTGGAGTAGAAATTACTCTGAGTCTCTGGCGAAGATACTCAAAGGCTTCCCTTGGAAGTGGTTTTTTAAAGATGTCTATCACGTGTTCTTTTGTGCCCACATATTCAACTCTGCTGTTCTTCTCTGCAATCTGTTCCTGTAGAAGGTGATACTTGATTGGAATGTGCTTCATCTTGGAGTTCATCACCGGTTTCTTTGAGATATTGATGGCGCTTAGTATTATCACAATAGATTGGAATGGGATCATCATACTCAACCTATATATCTATCAGATTTTGTTTCATTTATAGAACCTATGTACAACATCTTGTTGTTGCAATATACTTTGCTTCAGTTGTAGATAAAGATGTCGATGATTGTTTATTTCTTATCCAAGATAATAAACACTCACCCAAGTAGAATGATGCTCCACTGGTGCTTCATCGGTCATCAATGCAACCTTCCCAATATGCATCTATGTAGGAAATAAGTGATAGATCCTTTCCTTTTGGATACCATAATCCAAAATCTTATGTTCCTTTGAGATATCTAAAAATCCTCTTCACTGCTAATACATGTGATTCCTTTGGTGTTGCTTGAAATCATGCCACCTATCCAACTATCTACATTGCATTTGGTATGGATGTTGTCACATATAGTAAGCTACCAATAATTGACCTGTATTTCCTTTGGTCTGTATACTTTTAATCATCATCTTTTCTCAACTTGCAACTGGTTTGCATAGGAGTGGCAATTGGTTTGCAATCTTCCATTCTAAACCTCTTTAGCATTTCTCTGATATACTTAGTTTGAGAAATACAAATTCCTTGGTTGATTTGACGTATCTGAAGACCCAAAAAGAAGGATATTTCTCCAAGTAATGACATTTCAAATTCATTTTGCATATCCTTTGCAAATTTCTGGCTTAACCTCTCATCAGTACCTCCAAAAATAATATCATCGATATAAACATCAATTAATAAAATACCATCTTGATTTACCTTTATGTAGAGGTTGTTGTATACACTTCCTTTTCTGAACCCTGTCTGATGTAGATATTTATCTAGTCTAGAGTACCATGCTCTAGGGACCAATTGTTCAATGTAGACTTCTTCTTCAAGTTCCCCATTTAGGAAAGATGATTTCACGTCCATATCTATCCACACTGTTCAAGACTCTTCTACACAACTATCCATAATTTTGACTCATATGTCACTGTACTATCATGAAGTACTACTACAACTGATTAATCTATCATATTATACTTCTGCTAAATGAATGCACTGAATACGTCTACTCGAATTTTGCAAGTTGCTCGAATGATGGTTCTTTGGTCTTTCTCATCTACCACATAGACTCACAATGTCTATTATTCATATTATCTGGGAGTATCTAAGATGGATGGCTCCAAACAATTACGTCTCTAAATTGTATTCATAATTATCTTTATTAGTATATTCATCATCTCTTTGAGCTCTAACTTCTTTCTTTCTGTCTGTGGATTCATCTTTCACTACAGTGTCTGAAAGTACAATCTCTTGAACCTATTCCTTATTTACCCGTCCTTCTTTTTTTTCCAGTTATTTTCAAAATATTTATGTATCTAACTTCAGACATTCAATTGATACTACTGTGGGTTTTCCAAATTCACCTGAAAACACTCTTCACCACAGAAATCTCAGCAATCATCTTTCCTTTTCTCTGTAGAATTTTATTTATCTCGTTTTATTTCTAATATT
Source organism: Picea abies (assembly GCA_900067695.1). Classification (NCBI taxonomy): domain Eukaryota; kingdom Viridiplantae; phylum Streptophyta; class Pinopsida; order Pinales; family Pinaceae; genus Picea; species Picea abies. The sequence goes on from CBVK0100043279.1 coordinate 9,390, forward strand.
GCGATCTTTGGGACCTGGTCTTTGTTCACCTGGTCTTCGTGTTTTGAACAACCACTATCAATATACCAACCACACTTCTTCTTCTTATCTTATAGAGTGAATGTGCATTCTTCATTGCTATATTGATTCTGATTTCTTATCCATGTTCTCTTATGAGGCTCATGTATGTGAATGTTGTTGTTTTATTGTGGTTCTCTAGGAGGGACTGACATTCTACAATCTTTGTCCATGTGTCCAAAGTTATTTCACTTGTATCATTCCACTTCGATGCTCAATGATTCAAACCTATTGTAGCTTCTTCTCTGTGTTTCACTAGGCCTTCTTGGATAACCATTTATGTTCCTACTATTATCTCAACAATTTACAACTTTATGTCCAAAGTTATTGCATGCATAACATAAACCCAAAAGGATAGTTTGATACCTAGGAGTTGAATATATTATGAAAGAAGTTACTCTTATGAATCCTTCTTCTTTCTGAGGCCTATTTGTTTCTGTCGGTCATTGATTCTAAAATATGAATCTTCTCGGTAGAGGAGTGTCCCTATAATCTTCCTTGTAGGTATTCCTATCCCCTTTGATTGTTTCTACATAAATTTTTCGATATGTTTCTTGTTCTATTGCTTTTGAGCTTGATCCCTTTTCTATATTATTGTATCCAAGTCCAAAATTTTCATGATTAGGTCTTTGACTGTTGATAATGTCATCCAAAACTTTTGAGTTGTTTTGCATATTTTTCTTTTGAATATCCTTTCTCAATGTGACAATATCTTCTTCCAAATTTCCAATGATTCCGTCTCTTTATTCTAACTTTTATTTGAGTGCTTCTTCAATTATTTTATATTCTTCTATTTGAACCTTCAAATCTGTGATGATTTTCTCTAGTTCTTGAGTGTCTTCCTTCTTGTTTAGTTCTGCTTGTAGCTTCTTGTTTTTCATCTTTTCTCTACTTATAACTTCTATGGCAGTCAACAATTATTATCGGTAGTCAACTCCTACCTCTTCATATTCTTCTTCGATATCTTCTTTATCAAATTATTCTACTTCCATGAATATAACACTTTTTGTCTCACTATCACTGGCTTCATCTTCATCTGATGAGGAGATGTCTTCTTTGGTGCATAAGCGTTTCTTGAAAACTTTCATTGTGGTTCCTTTACCTTTATATGTTTGTTTTCTATTTGAGTAATCTTCATCATTCCTCTTATTTTTATTATGAGTACATTTTTTAGCAAAATGACCAATACCATCAAAATTAAAAAAAAACAATGGAAGATTACCTTTATATCTATTGTTGGTTCCCTTGTTCAATCTCTTGACAAAATTGGCCATTTCTTCATCATCTTCTGAGATGTCACTGTTGCTGCTATGTTATTTTTATTTTTGATTTCCCTTTTGCTTTGAACTTTTGGATGCTTTGAAAGATGCTTCTTTTATATCTAGATTTTCCTGTTCAGTTCTCATTTCATATGTTGTGAATATTCCATGTAGTTCATTCATGCTTATCGAGTCTAGATCTGCTATTTATTCTAATGCTAATATCTTAGGATTAAATCTCATAGGAAGAGATATTAGTACCTTTTGAACAATTACAGATTCTTTAATTTCTTCTCCCAATCCTATGATTGCATTTACCGTTTCATCGAATCATAATAAGTACGTTGCAGTATTCTCATCTTCCTTCATATTTAGTTGTTTGAACTGACCTCTATAAGTTTGAAGCTTTGCTTCGTTGACTTTTGAATCTCCTTCATAAATGTTTTGAAGTTTGTTCCAAATATCTTTAGTGGATTTACAATTCCTAAATTTGGTGTATACCAATTCACCAAGACCATTCAAAAGTGCATTTGTGGCTTTGGAATTATTTTGACCAAGTTTTATTGTTCTTTCACTTGTTGGCAGAACTGTTGGTTCTTTGTATCCATCTACTATATATTTCCAAATTTCAAATGCCTATGCATGTATATATGTTTTCATCCTTTTTCTCCAGAATGCATACTTATTTCCATCAAACTGTGATATTCCATGTTTATACATGTCGTTTCTCTCCGTGATCTACCTTTCAGTGGTTTAACTGATTATTGAGGGAACCTGCTCTGAAACCAATTGTTGGATTACTGAGAGGGGGGGGTGAATCAAAAATAGAGAAATAATCCTTTTTAACCACAAAATGAAAGTGTTATATCAATGTAGAATTATCATCCAATAGTTTTAGAGTAAATAAACAATGGACAAATGAGAAATAATACACATACACAGTACACCAATGTTTTTACGTGGAAACCCAAAGAGGGAGAAAACCACATAATGCTTTTTATTATATGTATTTAAGAATAAAATTAATTGGAAGCACCAAATTCCTTTTTTTTCTAGCCACAAATGCAAGCAGGCTCCAACCCCCTAGTTTCTCAGGCTACAACCTGAAGGAAACTCCAACTCCCCAATTCTTTGGCTACAACCAAAAGGAGGCTACAACTGTTGGGCCCTTCATTTTTGGACTTGAAGCTATGCAAGAAGGATTATAGTCCCAGTTTTGGTTTAGTACAAGTTGCGTAAGATACAAAATAAGATGGACAACATATCAAGGAAGAGTAACAGAAATCGGTTGCGGAAAAGGACAGTGCAACGCCAACAAGGAAAACGTAGTTGCAACAGAACAAGAAAGCATGTGAGGTCAAAGCCAGAAGACCCTACTCAACTTATATATATGATATGTATGTGATTGTAAAGGGGTTTAGGTTGGGTTCGGATTGTTCTTGGGTTGTTATTGTTTTTATTATTATTGTTCTTGTTATTGGCTAAGAAAAACAAAAAAGGTTTTGTAAATGTAATATGTATAGAATTTTGGGTAAATAGAGCTCTGCAACATGGGTCTAGAGACATAGGTTTGTGACAGAGCATTAATTTGTATCTATGAGTTTGTATTTGATAAGAGATGATGATAATATATAAATAAGGATCCAAAATTTTGAAATATGTTGCGTCATTCTGTGGTTATGCTTGTGCATTATATCTTTACAGTGTGTATTTATGTTTCATAAGTTCCATATGATGTTTCTATGTATAAATGCTTTTCACAACTTAAGTATCTTCATTTCTTTCATGTATGAGCTCTAATATGTTCTATTGTTAGCCTGTCTTGTGCAAGATCATGGTGAATATTAAAGGTTCTAGGAACCCACCTAAGTATTCTCCTTGCCCTTCCCTATCCTTTTGTCTTGGTTGCGCTTCGGGTGAGACTTCTTCTCTTAGGAGGAGATGAAAATGCCAATGCTCTAGACTACATGGTGTCTTTTGTTGGTAACCTGATAAGGACATTGGTATGATCAATTATGTGCCAACAAAATGGTTTCGTTGTTGGGACCTTCATTAAAAGGGAACCTGCAGGGAGAATGCTTCTGCGGATTCACAGATCTAATATTCACCAATGGTGGGAGAGGTATTTCGATGCATTCATATGGACAGAAGCATAGCTAATATGGAAATCTATGAAAGATGTGTAGGAGGAAGTATTTTACTCAAAAAGATTGAGCGACCAGTATGATATATTCTGGGTTAAGTTCCCGGAAGAAGTTTTCCACTGGAAAGATAGGCTCCAAGAAGCTCCAGAATTCCAAGAACGAGTCAAGAGGATCTGTTCTTGGGATATAGAAAATATTGCAACACTTCATCAGTTGGATCATCCATTCATGCGAGCAATCGATTTATGGGTCAATACCACATTAAAATGATACATTATTGAGTTTGCAGCTGGAAACTACCAATATTTTGAACAAGAAGAAGTGGATTTCAAGAAAGATGCAAGGGGAAGACTGTTGAGATAAATCCCCCTATGGATTAAGGTTTTTTTGATGTAAGAGGTGATGTTGACTATGTCCATGACTGATATGGCAGCTTAAACACCCTCACTTGGGGTAGGGAGACTTTGGGATGAAGTCATGGCCTAAGAGAGGGGAGAGGGTTCTTTGAAAAATTGGGGAAACAACAAGAAATAGACTGAAGAGACGAGAGAGCCTTGAAAATATCTACCATAGTTGAGAAGTGGTGGCGCGACAAGATAAAGAAAGCAAAAAAATAGTCCGATAAGTTGTAGAAAGAAGTCAGACTAGGAGAAGTAGATGAAGGATAGATGGAAGAGTTTCAGAAGATGAGAAGATAGGAAAGACTAGTCAGTCAAATATTAAGTGAGAGAGAAGCACAGAGAGAAAGAAGTCCCCAAGAGGGTGGACAATAAGGAGAAGGTGTATAAGTAAGGCATAAGGAAGCTGACATGGATATTGAAGAGGAAAGAGAAGATTTATCCCTGATGCCAGGAGAGATTGGAAATCCAGCTGAAGAGACCACTCTAGAGGAAGAGAACGAGACCTCCCAGATCAAAGAAACCCGCCTAGAAGCCAGTAGCACCAGACTTGAATCACCCATACCCCAAGTATCTTCTATACAAGTGGTAAATTTGATAATACCCTCTTATGCTAATTCTGTTTCAGTACAACTAGTTAGTCAGGCACAACCAGGAAGTGCGAGTACAAGAAGGATAATGGGATCCCCTGGTAGGTCGCAAGTAGGACTGTTAGGTTTTATTTGGATAGGAGAAGTGAGATCAACAATGGTTGGTCATGTGGGAGGTTTTATTGCATCCTAACCAGAATTCTGGGGTAAGGGAGATGAAGATGTTGAGCATCATTGGTTCTTGTGTGAAGCAATCTGGAGGTCCATAGGGATTCCAGATGCGAATAAGTTGGTTGAGTTCCAAATTAACTTGAGAGGCCGTGATATCAAATGGTAAATGAATTTTATTGAGTCAGGAGTGTCAATAATTCAAGATCAAGTGTTCACACTTTACCATGTACGAACAAGGTTCATAGCTAAGTTTAATCTACCTCAGTCAGAACAATAATCTCTGTCTGAGTTGCACAAGATCCAACGAAGGGAAGGTGAATCAACCTCAGAATATAGCCAGAAGTTTAAAGATTCTATAGGGAGATTAGAAGATCCAATTCATGAGGCCATTCCATAACCCCAACCCCTATCATGATTTTCCACATAGCCAAGCAGCTCCAACAGTTGAGTATTGTGAGATTTTTTGAATCCATGGGCATGGGCCGAGACAGTGCCCCATTCTTCATAAGTATTCATCAGTACAAAATACTGTACATTGTGAGTTTTGCACATCTACTACACATACTACTAATTAGTGTAGAGTGTTGGATGCACTTGTGGATAAGTTGGATGGAACGTCATTCATGGTGAATGAAACCCCTCAAGGACTGGGAAGAGGTCGAGGAGGTGGATCTAGAGGAGACTTCAGAAGAGGAAGAACTGGGGGAAGAGGACCAAGAAGATTCTATAATTGTGATGAGAAAGGCCATATGGATAGAGACTGTCCTCATATGAGGCAACCACGGTTCTCTCACTGCAGAACCAATGGGAACGTAATTGAAGATTGCCCAGAACTAATTGCAAAATTAGAAGATTGGGTTCATCAATGAGGAACTAACCTCATCAGTTCATAAATAAAGAGAGTAATTAGACGAAAATTTCCCAACCTTAATATCCTAACTCAAGGAGGTGCAAACACTAGAGTTGATGCTGATAATTTACCTCAAATCCAAAAAGAAACACCTAAAGAAGACAGGTATGATCCTCTGAAACATAAGTTGTTCTTTAATAATTCCATATAAGTATTTCAAAATATCCCTATCCCTAATATGCAAGAGAAACCCCCTCAACCTATGGTTTACCCGAAGATTTTGAAAGTCCCTAATTCACCCCTTGCACCGAGAAACCTTATAGTCATGATGAAACAACCTTAGCAACCTAAAAATGTATTCAACCTTTGGTTTTAGTTATTTTATGATATTCTTGGGAATGACCAGTTAACAAAAAAATTGTGCAATTCACTATACCTAGTTCTATGGAATGAAGAACCCACATAAGCAAAAATAAGGAATAATATTCCTAAGAAGAGTACCAAGAGAGTGCAGAGAAGGAAAGTACAAATTGGAAAAGATTTTAGACTAGTAGCCCAACTAGACGAGTTTGAGATTAAGGATGTTATGCTATATCTAGGATCTGATGTTAACATACTTCCTAAAAGGACTTTGGAAGACTTAGGAAAACCCCAGTTGACATATTCCCCAATCCAACTAAGAATCGCCAACCAATATTGTATTTTCCCAATAGGAATACTGGAGAATGTGGAAATAGATGTTGCAGGAGTGAATACTATAGCTAATTTTGACATGATTGAAATCATGGGGGATAAGAAACCATATCCTACACTACTTGGTATTGATTGGGCCTACGAAAACTATGCAGTGATTGACCTAAAGAAAGAAACTATGACATTTGAGGAAGATGGAATCAAATTAGTTCAACCCTTGGATCCGTATGTAGGCCCTTGATATATGAAACCAACAGACAAAAATATGTAGGGAGAAGACTTGGATCAGTTGTACACTGTAACAAAAGGAATGAGAGAATATTACATAAATCCTACTGTCGATGGATAAGTAAGCTGGAGGAGTATACAGTCAGTGGATGAAGATTCAGAACTGGCATTTGAGAGTTGGCAACAAGGCTCATACAAAATATTCTCAAGAAGATGCACAACTATCAGGGAAACTATATGGGTTGCAACCAAGGTTAGAGAATGCCCAGTATATTATGGTACCTCAGGACTTGATAGTTTTCTGCTCGGCATGGAATAAAAGGTAGTGGAGGATCAAAGGATATCAGTACTGGATTTATCCCTCTAGGACACCCCTGCCAGATGGTGGGCCAATCATAAATACTTATTTGAAACTGGGATGATGTGAAGCAAGCTATCAAATATATATTTCAAAATAAGGAGCAGTTGGAATCAGAGATGCGAACAGATTTCCAAGTGGCACAACTATTCAACAAAGAATATGATCTTAAAGCACATATTGAACAATGTGTGACATAGTGGAAAGTTGAGCAAATACCATCTCGCTTCTGGGTTCAAGTATTTCCCCATTCACTAGGTCCAATTCCAAAATCTTGGTTCATGCATGAAGAAACCAGAAGATAGATTAGTGACTGGAAAGCGTTGGAAGATCACTTTTGCAAGGACTTCTTTTTTACAAGTAAGTACCTCGAGGTTGAAGTAGTCCTGCAAAGAATTAAAGAATTCCTTTTTACAGATGATAGTAAATAGAAATCATACCCAGTGATATGTGCAAAGAATAGACAAGAACTTCAAACTAATATTCACCTAAAATTGGACAAGAAACCTATAGAATGTTATAAGTTGAGAAGGATTTGGAAATCCCAGATGATTTATAAGAATTGAGAAACTTAGCCATTAAAGAGACAGAAGGGAGAAAAGAAATCCAGAACATCATACCCAGTCAGATTGATGGTTCTTACAATCACCCATTGAAGTTGCACAAAGTCAATATAGATACCATAGAAAAACCTAAGATAACTATGGTGGGAGATTACTAGGATGAGAAAACTAGTTAAGAAATACACGGTTTGTTGCGAGAATATGAGGATTTGTTCCCAAAGACATTTTCAGAGTTAAAAGGGATTAAAGGAGTTATGGGAGAGATGGGAATTGAATTAAAACTAGGATCAAATCCTTTAAGGCATAGGCAATACCTCCTTAACCCCAAAGTGAAAGAGAAGGTTAAGAAGGAAATAGACAATATGATGAAAGTTGGACTTATTTTTGTAGTGGAAGAAGTAGAATGGGTCAGCCCAATAGTTATCTATAGAAAGAAAGGTACAAAGGATATTAGGGTCTATGTAGACTACAAAAGTCTTAAATCTGCCTATGTACATGACCCTTTTCCAACACCTTTTACTGATGAGGTGCTAGAACAAGTTGTGGGGAAAGAATCTTTCTCATTTACAAATGGGTTTCCGGGGTATCACCAAGTAAGGATTGTTGAAGAGGACCAAAAGAAGACCACATTCATAACAGAATGGGGGTCATTTGCATACAATGTGATGCCATTCAACCTAAAGAAATCCCCTATATTTTTCTCCAGTATTGTGATAGCATCTTTTCGAGAATTTATTCACAAGTTTATAGACATTATATGGATGATTGGACAATATAAAATCTTCTCAAAGAACATGTAGCGCTACTGCATCTGATGTTTGATAGATGTAGGGAATTGCAGATATTGTTGAGCCTCAAAAAGTGTATCTTATGTGTTCCACATGGAAATTTGTTCGGAAATATAGTGTGCCGAGAGGGAGTACTGGTAGACCCAACCAAAGTTGCAGTTATTGTGAACATGCCGCCACCTACGAGTGCTAAGAAGTTGCACTCTATGCTAGAGCACTAATGGTACTAGTTCAGATTCATCATAAGATATGAAAATATCACTGCACCGTTGGAATATATACTAAATAAGTTCAAAGCATTACAATGGAAACCATAATGTGATAAAGCATTCGAGAATCTAAAGGAGAAGCTCAACACAACACCTATTCTGATATTTCCAAACTGGGAAAAAACATTTCACATCCACGTAGATGCTTCAGGCATTTCCTTGGGAGCTATCTTAGCACAACCAGGAGATGGAGCCATGGATCATCCTATCTATTTTGCAAGAAGGAAGTTGGCACAAGCTGAGCGCAACTATACAACGACAGAAAGGGAGGGTTTAGATATGATTTACGCTTTGCAGAAGTTTAGACATTATTTGTTAGGTTCTCATTTTAAGTTCTTTACTGATCATTCTGGATTAAAGTATGTAGTTAACAAACTTGTGTTGGAAGGCAGAATTTGTAGATGGTTTCTATTGTTTCAGGAAATTTATTTTGAAGTGATCATTAATCCTGGAAGATGTAATATAGGGCATGATCAACTGTCTAGATTAGAGTCAGGGGAAAGAGGTGGAGCAATCAATGATCATCTCCCAGATGCAGACCTGTTATGGGTTGAGGCCATACTAGAATACTTGGAATACATAGCACTCTTCTTAAGTACATGAGCCTGCCAAAAAACATATTCCACAACCCAGAAATTCCATATGGCAGTTAGAGTAGCAAACTATCAATTGATTGCAGGGCAATTTTATAAATTGGGACTAAATAGTATCCTCGGGAGATGTGTCTTGGATCATGAAAGATAATATATACTGTGTGAGTGCCGCAATGAGTTGAGAGAGGTCATGTGGGAGGAAAGGCCACTATGTAGAAATTCCTTCAAGATGGACTATGGTGGGCCACACTCTTGAAGGATGCAAAGGCATATGTTATATTATTTGATGTTTGTCAAAGAGTGGGTAAGCTATCACGACGAGATGAATTACCACTTCAACCAGTTCGAGATTTACAAGCATTTGATAAGTGGGCAGTTGACTTCATTAGGCTGATCAGCCCCACAAATAAGCATTCAAAGGCTAGATACATTATTACCGCGAATGACTACCTTACACATTGGGATGAGCCAATAGTTGTTCAAGATTTCTCGACCGATATTGCTGCTAGGTTCATTTTTTAGAACATTATCACTCTATTTGGATGTCCTAGGATTCTGACCAGTGATTAGGTAGCTCATTTTATCAGTAGTACCATATCAAATCTTACAACAGAGTTATTAATCCAACATCATAAAAGTGTCCCCTACCACTCGCAAGCCAATGGCACAATAGAGGTGTTTAACAAGATTCTGGAGAGAGGTTTAACAAAGGTTTGTTGCGCAAATAAGGAATATTGGGATGACAGAGTTCCAACAATACTATGGTCTTACAGGACAACCACAAAGAAAATACACAAGTTCACTCCATTTAGTCAGTTTATGGGAAAGAGGCTGTGGTCCCTATAGAATTCATTACTCCAAATTTGTACATTTCACATATCACACACATGTCGGAGGAAGAATCAATTGCGCAGAGACTCATGGAGTTAAACAAAATTGAAAAGACCAGGTTTTTAGCAGACTTCCATCAGTCAGTTGAGAAAGAAAGGCATAAATCTTGGCATGACATACACATTAATACTAAAGTATTTGCGCAAGGAGACAAGGTCACACTCTATGACAACTGATACCATAAACATCCAGGCAAGTTGCGCATCCATTAGTTGGGACCATTTATAGTTTCTGAGATCCGACCTTCTGGAGCAGTCAGACTTGCGCAACTGGATGTTATGCTACAACCAAGATGGGTGAATGGTGCTCGTCTGAAACCCTATATATCTCATAACTGAGCTAAAGGACCATTTTTATAGTCCAAAGGAGCATGTATAGTAGTTGTATCTGAGTTTTTTTATCAATTTATGTAAATTCAATTAATAAATTTAACATGTGCAGTGTTGCGCTGCGACATGTAGCTCATTTATTTTTATGTTCAAGTTTTGTTTGATGAAGAACTGATTACTCAAAAACTTAGGATCAAAATCATCAAGAACCTATTAGTGATAGTCATTAACATGACGGGGAACCCTTTGTGGTCAGAGGGAGAGAGAATGTGGATGCAATATGATTCCATGTGCCACTAGAACTCAATCGAGTCACAACCTTTATTACTATTACGGTACCCCATATGAATGTGGTTAAGCCATAAACCCACGATACAAGAATATTCCATTGGTATTCGCACTAGAATTATCATCCATCAAATGGCTAGGTTTGAGATCGGCCACATCCCTATCCAAATTGCATAATAAATGCCAAAATCTCCAATAGCATTTACCCCACTAACCAGTCTCATTGGACAACTCAAGTCCAAGTTGCGTCTATAGGGTAATTATGAATAACAGTTATTATTGAACTTGCGAGCTAAGCCCAAGTATAAGGCTCTGAGAACTCGCTGTAGGACACATTGTTTCCCATAACGAACTTAGTAATTTATGAATTATGTAGAGTGAGGAAGCCTGTGTAATCCCTTGACCTTTAGCTGTGATCCCCAATCCTTGTTTCTCCTGTGGAATTTTTTGAGAGTTCAGACTAACAATGTCGAGAGCTATAGGGATATGAAGCGATGTTTCCAAGGATGCAGTACTAGATGAACCCTACGACCTCCGAGTTGAGGTCATGGGTGATCTCAAGGGGAAGGTGGAGAAGGTCAATCTCCTCTATCTTGACTTAACATACCAAGTCTTGTTCCCCCAGATGAACATAGACATTTTCTGGAGTATCACTGCAGATGATTTCGGATGCATGCAGTTTGTGCCAAATCCCAAGTTTATTAACCTGTTCAACCCAACCATCATGAAACTTAGGGACTTACTAGTGTTCGACACCACTGGAAAATTTGTGCAGTATACTAAGTTCCTGATCAACAGTGTGTATGAAAAAAGTATGTGGTTGGATAGGAGATATCCAATCCATGCAGAATACATCCACCAACTTATTGGACTGTCCCTTGAGGGCGAGGACATTTCCAAAGGATTACAGGGTCCCAGCAAGCACGGTAAGAAGAAAGGGGAGCCGAGCCTATATGAAAGGTTCCACACGCAGAGGGGGGAGTGCATAGCCAAGATTGACCCCATATTACCTGAGATGGTCAGGACTGGCTGCTACATCGTAGATATAAAAGTCATGAGGTATTACTACAAGGGAGAATGCACACTGGATGCATTATCAATGGCATATTTTTATGCCAATGGCGTTGTCTTCAACTAGTGTAGCTACCTGTTGGAGGAACTACTTGTGCCTTGCGAGGAAGCCCAGGAGAAAGGTGGTAACTTCACCTAAGTCTAATAGTTTCTTGCGTTTTCAATGATAAAGTGGAATCCACCCACTGGAAGATCGTTGGTGTTAGAATACAAGGGTTGGCTAGAAAAAATGTTTGAGCCCCTAGAATTCAAGGGCGAACTTGGAGAACACAGACTTCAAGAACACGACATTCTCCAAGTGGTACAATGGGCTTATTGATGCAACAAAAGAGGTTGCACATTCCATAGGAGTTTCTTAACTGCAACATGAGGAGCATATCCTTCAGCATGAACCAACACCATACATTTTTGTGGATGAGGTATTCCAATAGGGAAGACTTCCACTCACAGATATTCTCGTTCTATTTGGACGAAGAGGCCTTCGATAAGGAGGTGATGTCGTGGTCTAGAGTCAAACACAACCCACGTAATTCAGGGATGCACTATGTTTTTCTTGCCAATATGTTGAAGACAAAAGTTCAGGAAGAAGGGGTAGGATTGATTTTTTTCCTAGTGGTATAGAAGAAAGAAGCTTCGCTACATACAAACTCGGAAGAGGAGGAAGAGACACAACCACTAGAGTAGAAGAAAAGAACACTATCGATGTTCCCACAACTGCGAGAGAAAAATATGTTGATAGGTAAGGATGTCAATGAAATCCTTAGTGTTTCATACATCATAGATCCCATAGCCAAGAAAACCAGGATGGGGATCTCGTCGAGCAAGGTTCTGAACCCCCAACCCATATCATCCATTGTCCCCCGCACTCGCTCAGCAGTTCAAGAAGCCTCCATCATACATATTCAGGATGAAACTGATCCTAACACCCATCCATACACCATTATCACTGAGAACCCTCCATCACCACCACAACCCCAGTCGCCACCTCCAAAAACTAACAGTCCACACCAAACCAATGATCCAAAACCCATGCAACTCGATCCCCTAGAAATACCCAACCAAAGTCCAAAACTCCCTGGTCCAAGCCCGGAGTTACCTAATAAAATACCAAAACTTCCTGGACCACATACAGAAGTACCTCAATAGAGGCTACAATTGACTGACCCAAACCCTGAAGCCCAGGACCAGTAGATCGTACCTTTTTTTCAACATAAGGACACTCTGTCCTCAACAAAGATGAAAATGGGAGAAAGCTGCAAGTTCAAAGTCCTTGGAACACTTCCTCAAACGATCAAGGTTGAGGGTGCCATGGGTGGTTCACATATGGAAGCGGAGCCACAAAAAGAGGAGGAGATACCAGAGGTTCATAAGGAACTTGTGCTAACTTCAGGATAGAGTGCAACATCAGCGCAGGAACAGATCGAGCTAGTTCTCCAAAAACCTCAACAGTGAACATAGTTGTTGCAAATCTTCCTAGACAGAGTATCTAATGCTCCTTCCATAAACATTGAGGTTGAGGCTTGTGCTAAGACCATCCATAGGAGAAGAGGAGCTAGAGAATCCCTTAAAAAATTCAATGTCCAGTGGACTCCTACTGCAAGTCCGAGAACCTAGGGATGCCACCCCTTTACCCGTTGAACTTGAATAGTGGCCAACAACACACCTAGTTGGAATTATCAGAGCCTCAACTGATCAACTGGAGTAGAGGCTCCAACAGGCCTAAAGGTCTATAGAGTTCATAGGGGAGGAATCTCTCCTTGCTTAAGCGTGTAGAAAACAGGAAGAACACGCCAAGATCTAGGTGGAGCAAAAACTGGAAAGAATTCAGGAGAGGCTTGTTGAAGCCTAGCCAGAAATATGGAAGGTCGCACCCCAATTGCCACAAGCTAGTGATGCAGGAGATTCAGAGCATCAAACTGAACTAATCCAAGGTGCATGGTCACAATTGGCCATTCATGCCGAGCATTTGGAAGTGTTGTTGCGGCAGAGTTAGCAAGAAGAAGAGAAACATCCTCGGAAGCTGCAGGAGAAGATGGAGAAAATAGTGCTAGAACGTCATAATGCCTGAGAAGAACTGCACAAGCACACAACTGAGTGCACACATATATTCAGATAAGTTAGTGATTGGATGGGAATCATCGTTAGGCACAACTAGACTCTATAAGAAGTGCACGCTAGAATCTAGTTGTTGAATGAGGAAGTTGCAACTACTATGGTTCTGTTGGAGAAACAACATAAGTTTGATCATATTCAACAAGCGGATAATGAGTTGAACTCTCTGTTCGAGGAAAAATTTGTAGCCAAGAAGGAGATACATGAATTTTGACATGTCATTCAAACAATATACATGAAAATGCATCAGGTCGATGAAATAATAGATTCTGAATGGAACTCTTTGGTCACATATAATCCCAATGAATGTATCACAGATGTGACCCACCCGTTCGTCATCGAGGCCTCACTCCTTTCCAATAAATGGCAGGATAAAGTTGGGAGCTTTCAAGAAGTCAATAAGCAGGCCTTAGAGTTGTTCCTAGAGTTGGGCCCTTCATTTGAAGAGGAAAAGAAAGAGAAAGCACAATCAAAAGAGGATAATAAAGGGGAAAAGGAGGACAAGGGAAAGCAATAGTTACTCCTAGAAGCCGTGAAAGAGCCAAGTACTTGAATCGAGGGTGAGTTGAGGCTTGTGGTTGGAGCCTATTGGACCCTTCATTTTTGGACTTGAGGTTGCGCAAGAAGGATTATAGTCCCAATTTTGGTTTAGCATGAGTTGTGAAAGCTACATAAGAATATGGACAACAGAGAAAGGAAGAGTAACAAAAATTAGTTGTGGAAAAGGATAATGCAACACCAACAAGGCAAACATAGTTGCAACAGAACAAGAAATCATGTGAGCCCAAATCTAGAATACCCTACTCAGATTATATATATGAGATGTATACGATTGTAAAGGGGTTCAAGTTGGGTTTAGATTGTTCTCAGGTTGTTAGTTTTGTTATTATTCTTGTTCTTGTTATTGGCTATTGTTGATAGGTTGGGTTTTAACTAAGAAAATGTTCTATAAATGTAATATGTATATAGTTTTAGGTAAATAGAGCTCTGTGACATGGGTCAAAAGCCATAGGTCTATGACAAAGAATTACTTTGTATCTATGAGGTTGTATCTGATAAGATATGATGATAATATATAAATAAGAATCCAAAATTTTTAAATATGTTCTGTCATTCTGTAGTTAATATTGTGTGTTGTATCTTTACAGTGCTTCTTTATGTTTCATAAGTTCCATATGATTTTTCTATGTATAAATGATTTTCACAACTTACGCATATTCTGTTCCTGCGTGTATGAGCTCAGATATGTTCTGTAGTTAGCCTGTCTTGCACAAGATCATGGTGAATCTTGAAGGTTCTGGGAACCCACCTAAGTATTCTCCTTTCCCTTCCCTATCCTTTTGTCTTGGTTTTGCGCTTCGAGTTAGAATTCTTCTCTTCATAGGAGATGAAAATTCCAGTGCTCTAGACTACATGGTACCTTTTGTTGGTAACCTAAGGACCCTGGTATGATCAATTCTACGCCAAAAACAACCCCTTAATTTCTTAGGCAACAACTTGAGGGAATCTCCAACTCCCCAATTATTTGGATACAACTAGAAGGAGTCTACAACCCCCTATGTTCTCTAGCTACAACCACCTATCCTTGCCTCATCCAACCTCCTTGATGTAGAAGTAGAATGATGGAACCACTGTCACACTATCATTGTGAGATATATTGTTGTAAACCTGTACCAATCAACCTATAATCAACCTGTACCAACCTGTATGAATAAAATATTATAACATGTACCATACATCAACCTGTACCTCAACCCATAACATAAACAAATGCATCAACCATGCACCAAACCTGTACAAATAACTTGTCACAATAACCTATCCAAACAACCTGAAAATCAACATGTACCATAAATAAGTGTATCAACCATGCACCAAACTCTACCTCAAACTATACCATCAATGATTGCATCAACTATGCACCGAATATGTACCAATCATGCATAAAATACACATAAACTATGACTCATCAAGATGTACCAACATCATCAACTATNNNNCACCTCATGTATGTGCCAACTCATCAACTACTTGTCTCAACCATGTACCTAACATGTACCTAAAAAAAAATCCCTTATCAATTTCATCATCCAAATATGGTTTATAAATCTATAATATACCTGGTGTATATGATCACATACCTGAAAACTTTCCTTAACTTTAACAACAAAAGACTAGCATTTTCATCAAACTTTACTTTAGTCTGATATGACTAATTTTGGATTAGTCAACAACCCTAACTTGAAATAGTCATAACTATGTACCTGTATTGAATGAAGATATGAAACTAATACACAATGTTCTTCAGTGTCTTTTATGCAATTCCTCCAGGCTTCACTACTTGTAACCTCTCAGAAAAGGAGTTATAGAAAAAATGGCATACCTTGTTAAATTTTGGCTTATTCTATAGAGCGAACTTGTAGAGCATGCGCTACATGAAATATTTGTTGTATGGATCTGAAAATGGTACAAATAATACTATAGACTGTACTATAACCAATACATTTGGTCTTACTGAATTTTGATATTTTATGAAGAAGTTATGACATTTTTACCCGAAACACCTGTTTGAGACTAGTTTCCGGACTAGCCACAAACCCTATTTTCCATAGAGTGTAACTTCAAAATTACAACAACCCAAAAGCTAAAAATTTTATCAAAGCAAATTGGATATGTTTCCTCAAGTTCCTCCCAATTTTACATTCTGAATCATCCTAGAAAAAACGTTATTGTGAAAATGGTGAGATGACCTGTAAATAACATACCTTAGAAAGCATCATCAAAAGAATTTATCCTCTCTTGAATTTCGGCCTTCTTTACTTCACCTTCCCCTTGAAATTAGGTTTAGATATCCTTTGGTTACCTCAGTCACTTGTATATATTCAATATTCTCAAGTGTGATTAAAATAGAGAGATAATTTCCTCTTATTTATACTTTCATGTAGCTTCCTCAAGGGGTTACCTTTTAACTCAAGGGGTTACCTTTTAACCATCTTAACCCACTTTCCTTATTTTAGGGTTAACCCACTTCTAACCACTTTTCCACTTAGTAATTTATCCATTAAATTTATTATTTAACTAATTTATTTTGTATCCACTTTGACTTATTGTACACTCATCACTTCACTTTATTATTCACCTTCTAAATTCTCTTAAACCACTTTCCTTATTTTAGGGATAACCCACTTCTAACTGCTTGTCCACTTAGTAATTTATCCATTAAATTTATAATTTAAATAATTTATTTTGTATCCAATTTGACTTATAGTACACTCATCACTTCACTTTATTATCTAAATAATTTATTCTTTGCAACCACTTTGACTACTTTGACCTTTTGGGGCTTCTAGATGAATCATGAGGGTTCTCCAACTTCACATGGCCATAACTCTCTAACCGTGAGGAGTTATGTGGTGTTACATATACCACCAGAAATGGCATGACATGAACTATCCATCCAGAATAGTCTTACCTTCAAATATATTAGAACTCATACCATTATACATAAAAAAAAACTTGGGTCCATTACCCAAACCTTTGTGCTACTAGAATTCACTACGATACTTTATTCAAGGGTTGACATCAATGAAAACCAACCAAAGAAATAGACACCTTTTAATATGTCTGTCATGCCAAGATTTATCCCTTGATTTCTATATTTCTTGGTGAAATCATTCTAGAATACTATATTCTTCCATCTACATCAGCTGACTTATCCTTTCTTGTATTGTGCCTTGTTCTGTCATGTTGGTGATTGCTACTACACGCAGACTAGGTATCAAAAATTCCAATGGCACCACTGCTTCTTGTCCATACACCAACCTAAATGGTGTCTTCCCTGACAAATTTTTTCATGTAGTACTATATGCCCATTGTTGGTTATATTAATATCCTGTCCAAGTTTGTATTGATTGACCTAGGATTCATGTTTTTTTGGGGTTCCAACAAAGCCCCTAAAACTATCGTCCCTCCTCATAAACTAGAAGGAAACACAATGCACATAGTGCATTGTGCCGTCTCACTTGAGATAGTCTTAATGGGTGGCTGCTATACTCATGTGTTTGCAACCTAGGATTGAGTGGGAGATATGAGAACTTTATAATGAGAGTTCTTATTCTAACTTATTAATGCAATACACTTTCATTACGATTACGTAGAAAATATAACAACTCATTCATATAGCATATCAATATCTACTGAAGACAATAAAGAAACACACACATTCAATCACATAACATAGGTTTTACCATGGTTCACCCCCTCCTGGGCTACGTCCACAAAGATCTAGCTCTTATCACTTTATTATAGTAGCTCTTAACTACAACATTGTGTGCTTTACAACTCTTCTCAATTTGGTTGAGATCTATTATGAGGCAGACTAGATCAGACCAGGCTCCTCAGCCAATGATTTAACCTTCAATATCTACCCTCCCTAGTCCTCTCTAGCTCAACAACTTACAAAATTAGGTCATACAACAAAATATTACATAGCATCCACTTTCTCACATTTGTCTCTTAACATCTCTATCCATCCCATGTGTCAACTATCTTATATGATACCTAGGTATCTATATTTATACATTTTTGTGTCTTCAACCATTATGATACATTGTAAAAACCCTAACCCCAACATTGTTAGGTATTCCATGCATGCGCGTGTGTTTCTCTTCCTTCCAACTCTCGCCTTCCTCGTGCATGCCTTATTTCCCAAAATCTCCTTTATTTCCAATTTGGCCTGCTTCCAACAGGCCCCCAACACTGACATGTGGCTCGTCCTGAGACACCTAATGTTTGTGTGCTTCGTCAATCTCCCTATTGATCACCTGAAACTTATCCTTGAGCTCTACTCCTTGTGTTTGAGCCTACGTGGTCTTCTCCGTGAGTGTGTCTACTGTCTAGATTACAATCTCGTCATTGATCAAACCTGAGCACTCTACGTGGTTCTGTTCCATATATTTTCTTGGCATCTTTTGCCTGTGTAGTGACTTCTTCTACTCACTCTTGAAGTGGTTCCATTTGAGCCTAATTCTCTTTTTTTTGTGTTTGTGTAGTGGTGAGTTCTGCCTGTAGTTTCTTCATATCCTGCACCCCTTTGACGCGCTCTATGATGGACATTATCTTGTGCCTCTACTTGAGGTCTTGGATAGTTGCAGTTTTCCTTTCTTCTTCCTTGTCCCACTGCTGGACTTGTTGATCCTCTTCTAGATTTGTCCAAAGTTGTGTTGCATTATCAAACAAGTCGGCTACTGCACTGACCTATCACTTTATCTCCCTTTCTTATTCCTTTGCTCCCTTACCTCTGGTGGAGTGGTAGGTGTGATATGTTCACTGAGATTCTCAATCTCCTTCTGATATTGATTGATTTCCTGTGTAATCTGATCAATATTCTATGTTGCTGTGAGTTCGTCCCTCTACGCAGTTTGTGGAATCTTCTCATAAGTTTCGGCCACTTTTCTTCCAATCCCTTCATGCGATCCCTCTCTTCTTGGGTCACGATTCTGGCCTACTCATATATCATTTCCAGCGAGTCTCATTTATCCTTTTCCTATTGTAGTTAGGCTATGTCTGTGCGTGCACGAGACTATACCTCTTGGGTAACGCTAACCTGCAATTTGTGTAGAGCTATGGATGGTATCCGCGAAAATACCAATTGGATTTTATCTAATTCCTTTCGGGGTGTATTCCCCATGATCTCTTCCATGTGAAACATGCTGGGTGTAATGTGGAATGTTGCACTCTGCTATGATATTGTGTGGACTGTATCTCGCTCACTTTCTTCAGGTTCTTCTCCTATCTGTGATGGTGACGACCCTGTTCCTATGTTGCTTCTCACCGTCTGCGCTTCCCCAATCTACTTGAGGAACTGTCATATGTCTTCCAACTCCTCTTGAATTATGTCCCTATGGTGCACAACATTCTATAATTTTTTCATCATTGGGATATCATTTTTTCATCATCCTCCGTGATCGTGTATTCTAGAGGTGTTCTTTGTGCCTTCATCTTCTCATGCGCACCCCCTATCTGAGTAGCTGGTCTCTTAGTTAGGCATGTCTCTTGGGGATTGGGACTTGGTGTAGTCCCTTGCACCGCCTCGACCTATTTCTTTGGTACTTGGGCCAGCTGCATATTATTCTTCTTAACCTTCTGGGTTTCCATCTTAGTTGTCCCTTGGTTTGTCTGCTTTGTCTTAGTATGGTTGATCTTGCGTTTCTTGGGCATTGGAACTTCCTGAGGCTATGTTTCTTCCTACCTTGCCTCCTCTTCTTCTTTCTTTGTAGGTATTTCTTGGGTGAGAACTGGAATATTCCAATCGTCTTCCCAATCTTTGATAACCATTTCAATGTCTCCCTCCATGATGCAGTAGCACAATTGTAGCCACTACTTGTTGGGGTCCTTCCACGCTTCGATACACATCGCATGTCGAGTGGCCTTGAATTTATCTATGTCTCGATAGTATTCCACAGCCCGCGGTGTTATTCTCCATAGATTCGCGATGTTCTCCTATAGGCCGCGAAGGTATACTTCGAATACAACTGTGTTCATCTTCCTTTTCTTGGTGTCTGACGTGACGCCAAGTGATAAATATATTTCTCCATGATTAGGTTTGGGTCTGGTAGACAAAAATGTGTAATTTGGTTCCTTCCATCCCATGATGGCTATCAACATTAGTAGCCATAAATAATGAAATTTTGTTCCCAGATCCTACACATCCTTGTTGACATCCAGAAATAGATTCAAAATATAAGGGGCCCTGCTAACTATGGTGCCCTCGGCACACTGAGCTGCAACTTCGATGACCCCATCCAGGACTTCCTCCTTGCAACATTTTCTTAGCATCTTGTAGGCCATGATTTTTGCGCCCATTTTTTTCGTGGTGTCACTTATTCATTTGATGATGATTCATTGCGTCCCCCTTTCAGTGTTGTATTTATTTTTCATCTCTTTTGCGAGTGATTTCTCCTTTGTTTTGTCGTCAAGAAACTGCATGGGATCCATGCCACAGGATGAAAGTCATGTAATGTGTGCAATGAGCTCTACGTCTATCGAGAAAATATTGTCCAACCATATATCCCTTCCATGTGTGACCACCATCAATTGTTTGACGCATTTGTTTGTGTACGGTCCTTGGCCAAAGTGTGGTATCTCTAGCATACCTAAAATACATTTTTTTTCCAATCTTGCTGCCCACTAGAGTGGTTGATTAATCGGTTCCCCAAATGTATTCAAACCCACAGTCTATAGGTATACTTTCTTTGCAAACTCTGGGAACTTGTCTGTGTCCATTACATCATGGTATGAGTATTTTAGTTTCTCTACAAAACCTACCAACTCTAATTTCACGCGTACCCCATCTGGCATATGCGGTAAAACAATGGTTATGATGGGTTACTTGCGTGGTGACCTAGGTACCTTCTTCTTGTCCTTTTTCAGTAGTGGATGGATCAAGGTTCCAGCCTCCGTCGGTCATACTTCAACATACCATTCTAGCCATCCCGTGACATCTTCCACTGTTCCTTCCTTTCAGTGGTCTGACACGGTTGTTTGAGATTCTTCTATCTCAACTATTGTTTCCTGATTTGTAACTGTCCCATTGGCTCTCTCAACTCCTTCAGGTTTCTTTAGTTGTGCATCCTTCAGGTTTCTTTTTCCCTGGTTCTGTTGCTCCTGTTCCTTTGTTGGCATATCCACATTCATGCCTTCAGGTGCTAGTTATTGGTTTTCTTATACCACGGGTATGGGGTTAAGTGGTGTTGTATATGGTGATGGGATTTCATCAACATTGATGATATCTGGCAGCTGTTGTTCATTTTCCTGCGATTGTACTTGTGTCCTGATTCTAACTCTAGAGTGTCAGGAAGTTTGGGTTGACTCTTCTTTCTTTGGTGGTGCCATGGTGGTGAATTTTGATTGCTTGTTGAGTTCAATGGTGTATGTAACCTCTGTGAACTTCACTCTGTGCTTCGCAGGTTCTATCGCTCTCTGTCTTTTCCAGTCTCACAATAAGTTGTTTGCTCTCGTGTCTGTGCTTTGTATGGGCATCGTATGAAGCTTGTCGAAGACACTATATTTATTATGGATTCAATGAACTTCTGGTTCCTTCATTCTTTCCATTACTCTCCTTTACCGTCACCAGTTGGCACAATTAATGCGGTGTCCTGTCGATCCTTTCTGACATTCAATTCTACATGCCTTCATTGTTTCGTACTACTTTTTCTATCATTACTTTTCCTTCTTGTTTCCATTTTTACCTGGCCATTGGTCTTGTCCTTGCTAGATTTTTATTCGTATCATTCTTACTCATTCTCCCTTCGGTGCACTGTACCTCTGTTGGTACCGTTTAATATCTTGTGTTTTTATTTATTTATTGCGCGGTGACTTTCAAATTGTGGGTGGTTGACTGTCCTTGTACAACTTCAGTCAGCTCCCGTTGATCATCCCTCTAAGTTTTGTGCCTACTAAGTATTTTAACTGTACAACTCCCCCATCTGTGATAGTTTTTACTTTGTACGGTCCTAACCAGTGCATTATAAGTTTTTATGGGTGTTGAATGGATTTTCTCTCATACATCAACACTAAATATCCTTCCTTGAAAGTTTTTTTCTTAATGTGTCTGTCATGCCAAGATTTTTCCCTTGATTTTTGAACTTGTTGGTGGAACCCTACTAGGATCCAATATTCCTCCATGGTCATCAACTGATTTATTCTCTCTTGTATTGCGCCTCGTTCCGTCATGTGTGTAATTGTTGCTATGTGCAAACTGGGTACAAGAAATTCTAGTGGCACCACTACTTCTTGGCCATATACCAGTTTAAATGGCATGTGCTTTGTCAACTTCTTACACGTGGTCCTGTAGGCCCACAATACTGCTAGTATTTTGAGGTCTCAATCATCCCTGTTGACATTACAGATCTTTGTCAGTGCATTCTCAAGTATTTTGTTAAATGATTCTACTATTCCATTTGCATTTGTATTTTGTTAGTGCATTCTTAGAACAGTAGTAACCATCAAAAGATTACCCCCCCCAACACTGGCTTGTTGACTAGGTATTTAAGGGCTGAGTGATCTATGAACATATTAAAGTGTTTTCCCAATAAGTAATATATGAATTTTTGCAGTGTGTAGACCATAGCTAGGCCTTCCCTCTCTGTCGTGTTGTATTTATGTTCTGATTCTGATAGCTTTCTTCTCACAAATGCTATAGGGTGATTCAAATATCCTTCTCCTAAATGCACCAAGATAGCTCCAAGTGCTATGGCTAATGCATCTACATGCACATGGAATGTCTTCTCCCATTCTGGAAATACTAGTAATGGCGTGGTGACGATATTTTCTTTCAGTGTATCCAGACCGTGTTGACAATCATCGTTCCATTGAAACTTTGTATCTTTTCTTAACAGTTTTTCTATTGGCGCGGTGATCTGTGCGTATCCTTTGATAAACTTTCTATAGTATCTTGTGTGTCCCAATGTCTCTCTTAGTTGATGGACTATTTTTGGTGGTGGCAAGTTAACAATTACTGCAATCTTTGTAGGATCTAGTAGTAAACCTTGTTTGGATACTATATGGCCCAATAATATCCCAAACAGTGTTTTGAATATAAATTTTTTATGTTTATTGATATCTGGCACTGCCTACATCTTTCTAACATCAGTCGTAAGACCTCTACATGTTATTTCAACAAACTATAGACTATCCAATCATCCAAGTATACCTCTAGAAACTGGTGTATGAATTCCTTAAACGCGGCAATGACTACTCTGGAAAATATTGCTAGTGCATTCTTGAGTAAAAATGACATGATTGTGTACTGGTAGGATCCCCATTTTGTAGTAAACGTGATATTGTATATGTCTTCCTGTGCTATATTGATCTGGTGGTAGCCTGAGAATCCATCAGTGAATGGGTAAACTTCGTGTCCTCTTACGTTCTCCAACACTTCATCCATGAAAGGTGTAGGGAATGGGTCATGTAGGCATGCATATTTCAAATTCCTCAAGTCGACACATATCCTTATCCATCCTTGTTTTTTCTCATATACTACCATTGGGATTATCCATTCTGATTCTTCCACTGGTTCTATGATTCCCACTTCAATCATCTTGTTGATCTCAGCTTTGACTTTTTTCTTATATATCAGCTTCAATTTGTATGGTCATTGTCTGATCAGTCTTGCCTCAACTCTGAGTGGCATCTTCATTTATCCTAGCTCTCTTGATATACCCTTCATCTCTATAAATATTGTGGGAAATAGGCCTTTGTACTCGCATAGTAAATCAGTTATGCTTTCTACTGTTTGCTCATCCCAATAATCTCCAATGCTGGCCATTTTGGGATTCTCAGTTGTCCCAATGTTGACTTTCTTTACCTTGATCAGCTCACCAATGACTTATGATTCTATAGGTGGACCTTCTACTTCTCTTTCTCCTTCTGCTTCCTTGATTTGAATATCACATGGATCGTCTTCATCTGGTGTTTCCTCCTGCACATGGTAACATGTTAATAGTTCTTTGACTGTCTGTTGGTTTCGTTGTTGTTCTTCTGTTATGTGTTTGACTTCTAGTTCCTTGATGACTATCACCCCTCTTATATGTTTAATAGTTTCATCTGTGTTGGGATTTTCATGCTCAAATGAAAAAGTGACTGTAAAATTATGTTGCAGCACTGTCTAGGTCATAGTTCCTTTGCACCTTTCCTGGTCGGTATACCAGGTTGTTGGTATGCCTTCTAGAGTGTGTACGAAATGATGAGGCCATTCTTACGGGCATGTCATTTTCCACAATGTTCTTCACTTCTCCAAGTGTTCCACTGGTGCCCACTGTCCATCATACTTCTACTTCTTGTTGTTTTTTTGTTTTGCATTGAACCTTATGCGCATTAACTACCTACATTGGTACCAATTTGTGATTGTTTCTTTGTGTGTGCCCCACCATCTTGCAGGTGTGGCCTTGAGTGCTATCTCAAGTTCTAAGAGTATCTGATTCTCTAAAAATTCATCTTCATACTGTGCCAAGAATAATTCTAGATCATTTACTCCGTGGAAACTAGGTGGTTCCCTTGTCTCCGTGCCTACCCATCTTACTGCGTGGTCTATTCATGAACATATTCTCGTGGAAACTTTGTGTAGCCTTTGTTTCTAGTTCTCTAAACTGGTATTTGAGTTTGTCGCACATGAAGTAATACTCCGCTAACTAAGTATCCCATCTGGAGTTGGGTTTATGTAATCCTCATTGTGTGTAAATTTTCTATACAACTGGTGATTTCCTCTAAGTCTAAGCAAGTAGGTTCTACACACCTTCCCCCCTCTGATGGTTCTAATGGTGCGATGACCCTTTATTATCATGACTCAAATGTCATTTTTTGTGTCTTCAAGTTGATTATGGCCTGGCTGTTAAATTCCCAATCCAAGCCAAGAAATGTTGTATATGGTGTTATGTCATACACTATTTCAATCACTTCAAATTCTTCTTTAGTGCGCACTCCATCTAGGTCTACCTCCAGTCCTTTCAGTCTACCAATTGGTAGGACTCTGTGTTGGTTTTCTAATTTCAATTGAATAGGTGAATATCCTAATGTGGGATCTCCCATACATTTCCATGTATTCTTTGGTAATACATTAACTTTAGATCCTATATCTAGTATGATATCTCCCATGTTGAAATCTCCGATGTTGGTATTCAGTCTGAACTCCCTACTTATTCTTCTCCTTGTATGTAGGTTATTGATTGCTTTTTGTTCTCGTTTTCCTTTCATCACTATACTACATCTTTCTAATTTGTTTTACAATATTTTGACAGATGATGGATCATTCAATACTTTTACACATAATTGAAAAAATCCTTTGATTGTACTTACTTGTCCCATGGGTTGCATTTCGTTGGTATGATCTAGTAATGGAGGAATCTCATACTCTAGTGCTTCCTTTCTTTGTTGTGCACTTGAAGTCAACACTGTTGTCCTTCTAAAATTCTTGTCTGGATTGCTTAAATATATCCTTCTCATTTTGTGCGTCGAACTGCTTCCTTGGTTCAATGTTCTTATTCACCCACTAATGTTGCACTGGCTCTTGTCGGATTACATAATTTCCTGTTTTGGCTCCTCTGTGAGTAATTATGTTGATGTTCCATCCTTCCTCCCTTACTTCAGCTAAAATCCACTAAACATTCTAGTTGTTTCGGTTCCTCTTTTCCTAGATATTTACTAATAGTGTTGGACATTCTTCCGTATCATGGTCTGATGCACGACAATACAAGCAAGTTGTTGGTGGGAGTAGAAATTCCCTTGCATAATGTCCTGGTTGTTGGAAATTGTGACATACCACTAGTCCTCTACCTCATTCAAAACCTCCTCTCACCCGTCATCCACCTCTATAGCCTTATTGATCTCCTCTCAATGCATTATACTGAGGTGCATGATTGTATTGTTTGGTATTGTACTGAGGTTGCGATGTGTTTTATTGTGGCTACGCATTATTATATGGTTTTTTCATAGTATTATACTGCTTCTTCGCAGTTTTTTATGGGGTTGGAACTTGGTTAAATTTTGGTGTAGCTTTCCCAGTCATCATTTCTTCATGCACTCTATATGCATCTGATGTCCATTATCGCATCAAATCCATAGTTCTACAATATTTGTCATCGTGTCCCACTGACTTGCAAAAGTTTCAATATGAACTCTTTGGGACTGTCTGGTATTTATGCATCATTGGGAAGTGATATGGATCGTGGCTTGATTTCTTATAGATTTGTCACCATAGTCCTCTTGCTGGTAACAGGTTTGTCATTCCTATTTCCATATACTGCATGAATGTTGGACATTCGTTCTTGTGGTGTCTTTCTATCCTGCATGTAGTACACCAAATGGCTTCTCATTTTTCCTTAAATTTATTCTGGTTCAGCTAGAACCTTAAGTTCTTCAAATCCTCCTTCAGTTCTTCAATGGTTGGATCCGTCTGCTGATACTCATTTTCTTCTAGTTCTAGGTCTTCCTACAGATCCTCTGCCTACGTCTGAAACTTTTGTTTGTCGCAATGGGTATTTCAAGTGTGGTAAAAGTGAATTGACGAATAGGTTGTTATGCTACATATCAGTCATGAGATATTTCAACTTTCCCTTTAGTCTCTTGAATCTCTGGTCAATTTCCCATACAGATTCTCCTGGTTTCTGTCTAATTTTGATCATCTCGTTCATGTACTGGTCTTCTTAACTTGGCTTCTAAGCTTGTTTATCAACAATTTCTTGATGTTTGCAATTGTTCTGGTTGTCCCTAGTGGATATTTTGTATCTAAACTCATATACCAATCCAATGCGCAATCCCTTAGTGTAATCACTATATGTGCTAGTTTAGTATCTTCATCTGTGATCTATTTTTCTTACCAAATCTTCTCACAGATGAACAAATATTTTTCTGGGTCCTCCAACGCTTCTCCTTTAAATTTTGGTAACCTGATGGTGGGATCATGTCCTTCCATTATGAATGTTGAAATACTACCTCCTCATGGTGTAGATACTTGACTAGAGCTGCCTGAACTGGCTCCTCCAGTTGTTGTTCCTTGTGTAGATGTACTTCTTGCTGTATTTCTTCTCCGAAAATCTAGTTGTTTAAAGGGTGGTGTTATCTTTGGTGTATTAGTCGCACATGGATTTATGGGTTCCACACTGACATTAATATGGATATGATTTTTTCCTTCTCTTCCCATTCTTGGACCTCTCATCTTCCTCTCATATGTTGTGCGCATGATTTCGTCAATCTGCTCCACAGCCCGGAGATCCTCTACCTCTTTTTCGTCACTCGCCAAGCCTTCCCTCATGGCTATGACTCTCTTCTTGGTATTCACCTTGTATTGGTAGGGTACTCCACTATGCTTCTTTCCAGTTGTGGCCATGATCTGTTTGATTTGGTCGTCATCCATCATGATTGGGTCCAAGGGTTCCTCCTTCTTTCCCTTATCCTTTCCTCCTTCCATTTCTTCTCTTTATGTCAATGCTTCCCCCCTTCCCCCATGCATGTAGGGAAGTTTAACTATCTGATTCCATCGTCATTGTGAGATCGGAAGAG